>CAEFZY010010194.1:0-35461 GCA_903066815.1 Brachyrhaphis roseni
CATGATTGCCATGTAATTTCTTTATTTTCTGTTTGATTAGAAATGGTTACCTCCATCAACGAGCCTGCAACACATTTGTTTTTCTTTTTGTGCAATTGCTCAAGGAAAACAAGATCTGAATTGTCATAATCAAAACAAATTTAAAACCTTTGTCAGCCTGGAAAAAGCTGGATAAAAGCTCACACATAGTAGATTCAGATAATTGCCGCAGCCACTGCTATTAGGATAAAAAAAAAACTTCTACTGCAAAGAAAATCAGCCTGGTCAACGCTGATTGGTTCGTCTCTACTAAGAACTTATCCAAGCACTCATGTTTATATGTTTACAAGCGTGACGAGAGATTTGAAGAGTGAGTGAATCAATAACACTTTTAGCCCGACAAATCTCGTCTTCTCCTTTCCTCCTTCATTCTCCTTCTACATTATAGCTGGAACAGACATGAGAAATTAAAGCGACACCAGCCTTTCTGTTTTAAGGCACTCTCCCTCAGCCAGCCTCTTGTCTTGTCTCTCTGCCACGGCTTTTTCTCTCTATTTCCCCCCCCCATCTACATCCAGTCTGTCCCTTGATCTGTCTAACCCATCGTCACCCCCGTTCCTTCCACGGATCTTTTCATTTCATGTCAGCGGTGGGGATGCATGTGCCTGCTCTCTCTGGCACACACACTGAAGAAGACAGGCGTTTGAGCAAAGTATATTTGTGGACTTGTCCTTGACTCTGTCCTTGTCTGAAAACGAAAATCTGCAGCAGCACGGCCGTTGAGACGGTCTTTTCATCTACAGCTGGTTGTTTTTCCTGCTTTACCTCAAGCGAAGGCTCCACACAAAGGCAGGAGTTCCTCCATCAGGGCTTATTTGGTCTCGCCATGAGAAGTAGAGTTCAGTATCGGTTCATTTGCCACACATTTCTAGGGCCGAAGCCAATGATTAGTTATGAAATCAATTATTCAGAATCGAATAAAAGATTTTATTCGATACTTAAGTCTTTTTTTTAAATAAACTATTAGAAGTCCATTAAAATATTCAGGTAAACAAGTACTTCATTGTTCTTAAAATAAAAAAATGCAACAACAGCATTCCTTTAGTGTATGCTTGACTTGTATCAAAGGATGCATCTGCAGCTTAAAAATAGTTTAAATATTATAAAAATATTATCTTTTGATAAACCAATTGATCATTGGATGGAAAAGCTAAAAGTAGCTAAGGTTTTAGCTAACTTAGCTATAACACCTGAGGAGTTTTGGGTTGAACATATTTACAAAGTGATTTTTATTATTATTTTAAATGCAAAATGTGTATTTATTTTTTTTTATTTATTTATTTTCACAGTTTTGGCTGAATTGCTGTTCTTAATATGTTGTTCTTTCAGCTTTTCATAGTTTGTATTCTCCAGTTAATGATTAATCAATCCGATTAATCGTTTCAGCCCTGCACATTTCTGATACTGCAGTGCATTTTTAATGTTTGCCTGGACCTGTGGGGTTCAGGAAAATGGCACCGACTGGATCAACTCCTCCTTCTTGTGTTGCTGTGTCCGTTATACTCAGCGGATCCGAACAATTACAGCGGCTGCTGGCCTCAGGATTAGCCTCCATCTAATCTGAAGTGTTTACTACACATGCGCTTCTCCAAATGCTGCTGGGAATTCTCGGAGAAGCAGGGTCGACGTTCGATCTGTTGTCCTTAATGTGGATTTCTCGTTCACTCCGGCTTTCTGTCTCCATTATTGATGACTGGCGGGCCTGGAGACCGGGGCGGCGGCCCCACCCGCTGCTCTGTGCGGCACACACGCCCTCACAGATGTATGGAGCCACATTATGCAGAGCGTTGTTTGCAGCGCCGCATCATGCTGACCTTGAGGAATTTGTTTGTTGGGATATGATGAGTTTGTGAATCACAAGGTTGGCCTGGAAAGTGGCTTTTTTTCCCCCATTCCAGCCACCTCTCTCTGAATTGCATCAACACAATCAATGCTTCGATTGTTTGTTGTTGTGAAAATTCCACATTTTAGTCTCTTTTTTTATCGTCTGATACAAACATGGGGCTTTCCGGTTAATGATGAAGAAATAATAATAAAAACAAATGCTGGGATGTGCTTTCTGAATTTCATTATGCTTCTCTTTGCGAACCCATTGGTCCACAGCACACCATGCTGAAATTTTTGCAGAGTCATCCAGGTGAAAGCGGATTCAGAGTCCTGAACAATAATGCTGCTTTTTCTCTTTCCTTTTTTAACCAAATGAAAAGGGTTCTGCAGCCTGCCCTATTCACTGCTTTGTTTCTTCAAGGGCTCAGGACTGAAAAGACGCATGCTTTGCATACCCAATTTATAAACTTTAAAGTCTCCTTGTGGACACTCTAATACAACGAGTGTGTTAGAAATGACCTGTCAACAGTTTGAGGACTGCAAAACATTAAGCAACAAATAGTATGTATTAATTAACCCAGTGTTACTACATTTCAATTTCTACTTGAATAGTTTAGTTTACTTAACTTAATGATTGAAGTGTTTAACCAAAAACATAGTTAAAGTGGCTCCTTTCTACCCTCAATATGGCCAATGTGTAATAATTTAAAGTACGGTACTAAAATATTAATATTTGGGTCAAAATAAATGACATTTGTTTTTGTTATATTTTGGTTTTTATTTTACTTTAGTTTGCATTTAAATCTATTGATTAAATTTAGTTTATATTTGCTCAAACTAATTCAAATTAGAGTAACACAACTAATAAACGTCAAGATAACCTATAATATAAATAATTGCAGCTCCTTACCGTGTAGATTTTAAATATCTGACTCTTTGGTCAGGGTGTGTGAAACATGGCTGGCACTAGCTTGTGCTAATAAATTAGCGGCTAAAAGGCTAAAGCTAGCTTAAATGAACAAATTGGTTTCCTTGCGTGACGAAAAATTACACAAATTATGTTATGTTCTTAACATAAGCCTCTGAAATGAACATTGTTATTCAGCATCATTGTACCTCCGTACCATTGCGTATGCTGTCTTGCAGAAGAGGTTGAGTGATATCTTATTCAAAGTGGCTCTTTTTAGCCTCCTCTCTAACCCAGCTTACTGGTTCTCAGTTTTTAGACAACTCTCCCACCAAAGTAAATCCACCATTTGGGTTAAGGAAACAACCCAGCTGTTATTTATTAGTAGTTTCTTCCTCAGGAAACATTATATACCTTCTTTTGCTGCCCACGTTCATCTGAGAGGTTTCTGTTGTAACCTAGCTTGTAAGTAAAAGAAAACTAGAATTGTTTTATTAAATGAGAAGGGAAAATCTGCCTATCTACCCTTCTTAAGGCATTGCACCTTTCCTCCTCAGCTCATTTTTTGTCCCTCTCCTTGGTTGCAGGAACACGACATTGAAACTCCTCACGGCGTTCTCCATGTGACGATGCGAGGCGTTCCCAAGGGCAACAGGCCCGTCATCCTCACCTATCACGACATCGGACTCAACCGTGAGTTAGCCAAAAAAATATGTTCACCCATGTCCCACCCTCCAGGACGGATGGCACGGTTTAGTGTTGGTGTGTTTTGTTTTTTTTTCTTATTTGTGAGTTGTCTCCATCTTGTTTGCCTCTTTTTTTTCTTTTTTTTAGACAAGTCCTGCTTCAACACCCTGTTCAACTATGAGGACATGCAGGAGATCACCCAGCACTTTACTGTGGTCCATGTGGACGCGCCCGGCCAGCAGGAGGGCGCGCCTCCCTTCCCCAGTGGGTGAGTACATTCATTTTAGAGCTGGTGCTGACACAGCAGGTTCATTTGCTAATGGAAACATTTTCACCAGTCATTTGTTTTTCAAATCAAACTTCCTAAACGTATAAATCTATAATGATCTCAATTTCTCTGATGAACTGAAAGATGAGAAAATGAAGGGGCTTTAGAAACGACTTGTATTCCACGAATCTTTTAAAAATATTGTCACATTACAGCCATGACGTTCAGTGTATTTAATTATGGTTTTATATGATGGACTTGCGCAAAGTGGTGCACAACTGCAAAATAGAAAAAAGTATTTGTGGATTTTTAAAAAGAAAAACCTATATACAAATATATCCTATACTCTAATGCCACTAAACATAATCCAGGGCAACTAATTACCTCCTGTTCAAATCTGTTCTAAGCATACAGCTTGAGCTGCAGTGGAATGCTTTAGATGTGCATGTGTGAGAATGACCAATTGAAAACAATATATAATTCTCCTTCCACTTCTCAGTTATTCACCACTTTGTGTTGGCCCTTCAGTCAAAATCTAAATACAGTCTGTTGAGGTTTGAGTCTGGAAAAAAATGACAGGATGTAAAAATTGTCAGTGCACAAACAGTTTTACATGATAGTATAAATTAGGGATGCATCGATGTAAAGATTTGTGCCGATATCGATATCCACTAATAATATTGCCATAATGGGTGATACTCGATATTTACTGTTATTATTTATATATATATCCTACCATTTTGACACTTAAAAAAAAGATCACTCTGTTGACATTACGTTTCTGTTTCTACCAATGTCACATGACCAGCCTCCTCCACTCGCCCTCCAGAAACAAACAGCAACAAGACAGAAAAACATATTAACTGTTAATATCGGCCCAGTTTTATTTATTGGACAGATACCATTTGGTTAAAAGACAACTAATATTGCCCGATAACACTGCTAGGACAGATATATTTTTGTCCGATACGATGTTGGTGCCGAAATATCATCCAGCCAATACTGATATTAATATTGATATATTGTGTATCGGATATCAGTGTTAGTGCTGATATATATATTTTTTTTATTTAATTTTTTTTCCCCCATTTTTTATTCTCCAAAGAGTTTTTGCAGCACTAGTGGCTCGTATTTTTTGTGACAGTAGGCAGACAGGGAAGAGGGTGAGGAGAGGGGGGAAGAAATGCTGCAAAGGTCGTCGGGCCCAGGAGTCGAACCCGCAACGTCCGCGTTGAGAACTAAGGCCTCCAAACGTGGGGCATGCTAACCCCATGCCACCACGGCACGCCCCAGTGCCGATATATTTTTGTCCAATGCAATGTTAGTGTTGTTGATATATCATACTGCCAACACTGATATTAATATTGTATTGCCGATATCAATATTAAAGCCAATATATCATACGTAAATGGATGCAGCTAGACCGAGTGGTTGATAGCGATGTTACTGCTGATATATTGTGCATCCCTACTATAAATTACATGACCTCTTACCTGTCTACAGATACCATTACCCTACCATGGACGAGCTGGCTGAAATGCTGCCCTCTGTGATGACTCAGCTGAAGTGAGCATTTTTTCCTTCTGTTTACTGGTTAATGTTTTGTTTTTTGTCTGAATCACTACAGTATCTGTTTGCTTCTGTAGGGTCAACAGTGTGATCGGCATCGGTGTAGGAGCTGGAGCTTATGTCCTCACCCGCTTTGCAGTGAGTCCTCCACATTGGTGCTTTTTATTTATCTTTGTGTGTAACATAGAACTCCCCCCCCCCAACACCCTCCCCCAGAAGTTTTTCGACCACACAGCTTGTAACATGAAATCCTCTTATCAAACCCACACAAGACATCGGGTTCCTGTTGTGGTACCGGTCACCCCATGATGAATCACCTTTAAGATTCCCTCCTTTTTCATGCGCTTTGTTTCTGTGCTTGCTTAACGAAGCTAAAATAAGCACAATCTAGCAGAAAGCTCTGGAGAAGAGAGGAAGTACTGACAGATTAATAATGAAACGCGAGGCTGGTAATACAGGGAGGTGCAGAGATGGAAAAGTAGCAACGGTCTCTCCAAGGACAGTCTGCTCCTGTTTAAAACTCAAGTGGAAACATTGATTGTGAAATATGTTTGGCTTTAACAGGCCGGAAAGAGAATCTGTTTACCCAGGATGGACAGAGCGACTCATGCTGCACCGCATTCATATTTTGGCCTAACGCAGCATCTGCAGCATCTGCAGCATCCACTCGATATTAAGCAAGATAGATCTTGTGTTTCCCCAGACAGCCTCTGTCTGCCTGAAGGCAATTTTAAAGCCACTCGCCTGCATTTAGAGTCCCAGCACTCTGTTGAATCATATCTCAGCTTCATTTGAACTGACGATGTGCTTTATTTTTCTTATAAGTTTTATCAGTGTCTTCATATGAGCGTAAAATTCTTATGTTTTGCTATTTTCTTCAGGCCTTCATTAACAGCTTTAAAAACATATTTATTTTCCCCAAGCTGTAACCCAACACCTATTTGAAAAAGAAACAATTAGTAGTCATAGCTTCCAAAAAATGTTTTTCTTAAACTATTTTTGAGCTTGATGATGGTGATAGTCCTTTCAACTTCTAAAACTGAGTAATATTTAGAAAAGCATGAAAGAAAAAGGCAACCAGCTGAAAGCGCAGACAAAGGTAGTGAAGAGTGATGATTTATTGTATGAATTATTAATTGCCACCCAAGATAAAATTAGAGATAGCAAAGTCTCCAGCCTGTTTATAAGGCAGCGATTTGTTCAGTGAGGAGGAAAAAGTCAAGAGATATTTTGTCTGAGAGCAACAACCTGGATACCCAAGCAACCGGTACTCTACCCTGTGAATTAAAAGCACTCTGTGAAGAACCCAATCTGTCTGAAAGTTGTTGTATGTAGTGAATGACTTAATGTAGCTGATATGTTGATAGTTATTTCAACTTCTAAAACTGAGTAATATTTTAAAAAGTATGAAGAAAAAAGGCAACCAGCTAAAAGCACAGACAAGTGAAGAGCGGTAGCGCAAAGGTCGTGCAGACAAAGGCATCACTGCTTGTGATAAAAAATTCTCATTCAAAAATTTTAATTCTGGCAGCATTCTGGTTTGATATTGTTATTTCTGCTGGTTCTGACCAGCATTTTTACTCCTATCTGCCCTTGCATGCATCAGTGCATTCCTCCCAATAGTTGTCGGTGGTAGTGGTTCTTCAAAACATGGTAGCAGTGAATGAAAGCAGCTAGAAGTCCCACTTTTCAGTCCCCATTTTATTTGAGAGGGTTTACATACGTCAGCACTTAGTTTTTCTCACATGTTGTTTTTCAACAAGTCAATTCAAGCTAATACCACAACACAGTGGATGGAACTGAAGATAAAATACTAAGATACAGTCAGATGCTCTCATTTATTGGTCTGTAGGAAGCATTTTGTCACAACTGCAGCTATTAGTGCAGGTAAACATGCATAAGTAATCCACAACCTGTTATTTATCATGTCATCCACAGAGTGACGCATGCAAAATAAAAATTACGTCATTTTCTTATCTTAAACAGTTTATGCCCACAAAGAACATCACCTCTGACCTCAGTGGTCTGCTGGCTGACGTACAGCTAGAACTGTGTGCTCTTAACTTCCTGTTTGCTGTTGCTTCCTTTAAAACAAGTCAATTGTTTTATAATTCTGGAGTGAAAAGTATTTCTAGTAAAGAGAAAAACTGAGACTTTCAGCTGCTTCCATTCACTGCTAGTATGTTTATCAGAGTAGAAAACCTGCTTCTTTGTTTTTGTTCACTTTCTTTTTAGGGTTTTTTTAAAGAAAGCTTATGGCCATACAGTCATTTAAAAAATGTTTCCCTTTTTTGTTTATATATCTTATAAAAATAATAACAATTACAGGAACAGATATAGGTGCTTTGCTGTCGAGCTGTCGTCATCCATGTTATGTTTTTTTTTTGGAGGGGTGTGGCCACAGAGACTCTTTTGTGTCACTTTTTTTATTATTATTATTACAAAAAATGGTGGAAAGTTGTTTCTTTTTAAAACGTTTCTGTTTCTAAAACATAGCTGGCCTACTGTATTACGTTCACTTGCTTTCCAGCTGAACAACCCCAGCCTCGTAGAGGGACTGGTTCTGATCAACGTCGACCCGTGTGCTGAAGGCTGGATTGATTGGGCCGCTTCGAAGGTCAGTGTTCCAACTGACAGAACCCGGAAGGAAGTTTTATGCAAAATTCAAACAGGAATGAGAAATATGCAATCAGAATCGACCAAAATGCAAAAATAAACTGATGAACTACACAAAAATATATATATGTTTTTTCCACCGTTGTCATACTGCGATTCAGACGAGTTTTAAATTATTGCTAGATGAAGAGTATCCTGTCAACAAAAATGGTGGAAACAACAACATTGGGTTGCAAAAAAGTATTCTTTGAAGTTGTCTGTTTTTTTTTTTCTTCAACTGAATCAGGATTATTTAGCACCGCTAAATCCAATAGTTACATCCTTTTTTCTCAATCAGGTTTTTATTCTAATTTGATTTAGAGAAATCTGATCTTCTGACTAAATTCATGACATTTTTGCAACTTTATCAGTTCCTTTCTGTTAATATTTCTCATCCAAAAATGATTTTAGGAGAAAAAAATTGTTTTCCAACAGAGCTTATTAATTAAATGTTACAAACTTGGATTTCTGTAAATTGAATAATAAACACTAATAAGGGTAAGTACATGCAAATTGAAGATTTCGTCTTCATTGTGTAAAATTCTCCATCTCTTTTCTGTCCTGATGGAGTTTCTCCTCCTGCTATGTGAAAACAAGTCATGCATTTTGATGCTCATGTTGCATCCATAGTTCAGAAAGTTGACCTGATTGAGCAAAACCAATGTGACTTTTGGCTTGAGCTCATCAAAATGACCCTAAAACAACTGAAAAACCCCAGACAATCTTTTGGCTTTTAACCAGTGTATTAAGTGTACAATATAAGATCTGCACAGGCAGAGCCGACTCAGTATTATTAGATGAGAGGTGGTTAAAAATACACATCGTAAGTTTTATCAGAAAGCGCTGATACAATCTCCAGATAGGGTTATTTTTCTACCAGACCTCATGTTAATGTAACATAGTGCAGCTTAAGATATATTAAGCTGCTCTATGTTCATTTCTAAAACACACAGTAGACAGCGTTTGTTGTTCAATAATGTTTATTTAAGTAATAACTTAGCTACACTCTAATTATGCCATTTATTCTGTTGATTATTGTTGCACAAGTTAAATGTTCTGTGAATTTGCTCACCGAGTACAAAAATCAGTTCTCTAAGAAAATGAAAAGCACACACTAACAAAATGATGACAAATGTGTTACATTGTCTCTGCTGTGTGTGTAGTTGTCTGGATGGACCAGTAACTTGGTGGACATCGTCATGGCTCACCACTTCAGCACTGTAAGTACTCACTGCGACTCTCTTCCTTTTTTTCCCCTCCTCGTTTATTACTGACTCTTTGTTGGTGTCTGTAGTAAACTACTCAACTTCTCTGGAAAAGCCAGAGGTTTATCTAACTGTTAACGGCTAACAGACGTTTGCTAATAATGTCTTTAATATGTAGAGAGGCCGATCGTGACCCGCTAAAAGCAAACAGTCATCTAATAGTAAATGACCCCAATGTGCAAACATATGCAGCTGTTGGAGTGAATCAATTATGTAAAATGTATTCACATCCACTGCGCTTTTGTTATGTGACTTCCTGTACGTTGTTGTGTATGAAATGGATTATTCCTTCATCCTTTCAGCGCACGAGGTCACGTTACAGGCACAGAAATTTGAAACATTGTTTTTTTGTGTTTGACATAATATGCAACTCAAGCTGAATTGTGAAGCTGAGTAAAAATCACACAGGGTTTTATTTTACCCATCTGAAAAGTGAAGCTATAGACTAGACAAGAAGGTGTGAACCGAAAAATTGGCCCCGACTTCCTCAGTCTTACCGATCTTATCTTTCTCTGCATAGGTCTAAAAGTCACCCATTGTTCCCTTTCCCTCTGCCATGAGAGAGGTTTGACTGACAGCAGTCAACAATAGTCACCCCTGTTGCGAACTTAGCAACTTTATCGCTATGTTTAGTCGCTTTTCAAACAAACAAACAAAAAAAACATTATTGAGCAAAATTGGATTTGGAAAGTCAGGCTTTTTAAAGATTAACGATAGACCTGAAAGTGTAATCAGTGCCCCCTAAAGACAACTGTTGGGACTTATACATCCTCCATAAGAGCAGATAAATTAGCTCTATATACCAACAGGTGCAAGGACTTTACGACGTTTTTGCAGCTTGTTCTTGATGCATGTTCATGGTGTCCAAGTGATATGAAGTGTGTGCGCAGCAGTGTGAGAAACCTATGAAGACTTTGTAGTAGTTCAGTCATACTTTCTATAGATCTGGCGTGTATGGAAGAGAGGCAGTAGAAAGCTTAAAGAAGTACTGTTAGCTGTTTGTCACAAGAAAACATGTGGGAGAGGGTTATTTGTTTTGACCTACATGTAAAAGGCCAGGTTTTGGCTAAAAATGAACCGTAGCTATGTTTCCATCCAATTGTTTTGTGAATTTTGAGCAAACCTCTAAAATGTTCCACAAAACAAAAAGCATATTAGGCACATTTCCACCTACAGGTTTGGAGCGAATCAACCAGGCTATGCAAAGCGTAATGTCGTCAGGTGTAATAAACTCACGGTTGCAATAAACAGGAAGTAGAGGTTACAAACTAGCATGGATCACACAAGTCTAAGAAAAAAATGGAGCGAGGACTTTGCAAGTTTTCGTTTTGTTTCATGCCTCTGACAAAGCACCAGTAGGACGGGAACGTTGACTATGTCAGAACTTATTCGGCAAATGTGTTTCCGTCTCCCCTTCAGTGCATTAATAAAACTCAAGCGCAGAAAAAAGTAAAAATATTTTGGTGAAGTTGAGGGAGTTTTTTTCAAATGTTGCCGTTTCCATAAACCTATTTACAATGTTATACTTCAAAATGCACATAAAAAACCGTTAATGGATCACCCTGAACACCCCATGGTGAAACATAGCAGTGACAGCGTCATGCTAAGTGTGGCAAAACGCGAAAGAGGTACGATTACTGTAGCGCCTGGACTCTTAAAATGTGTTTGTCTTCACTAGAATTTATTGAAGTATTTTCTGTCCGTCAGGATGAGCTGACAGAAAACCAGGAGCTGATCCAGACCTACCGCCTCCACATCGCCCAGGACATCAACCAGGACAACCTGGCCTTGTTCTGTGGCTCCTACCAGTAGTAAGTTCAAAGACGTAAAAGCTGCACATTGTTTTGCTTTTTCTACTTCTTCGGTTATTTAAATTTTTTTAAATTTCTGGTCAAAACTTAAAATTAATCCCAATAAGCCCAATCGAACCCCCCAGTTGAAGTCAACACAAATCATGGTTCTTTTCTTAGCTTCATCTTCTCTTAACACGCCGTTACTTTGTCTGCAGCCGCAGAGACCTTGAGATCGAGAGGCCCATCGTGGGTTTGAACGAGGACACGGTGAACACACTAACGTGGGTGTTGAGACTGAGGCGACGCTGATCTGTGTTTTGCATCAGAGCGCAGCGTGACCTTAGATGCGTTTCTGTTCATCCACTCCAGGTGCCCCGCCCTGCTGGTGGTTGGAGACACGTCACCTGCTGTCGATGCTGTGGTAGGTCAAAGTTCACCAGAAATGTTCATTTAAATAATTTGCCGCTGCTTCTTTGTTATCAACGTCTATGCGTTTCAGGTGGAGTGCAATTCCAGGTTGAATCCCACCAAGACCACACTGCTAAAGGTGAAGAGCGTTTGCTATTTCAAATCAGTAAAACTCAAATCAATTTTAGCTTTAAAATTCATGTTTTCATAAAACCGATATTGATTTTTTAGATGGCTGATTGTGGAGGCTTGCCACAAGTTGTGCAGGTTAGTTGATTTTTTTTGTTTTTTACTTTTTAGAAATACCACTTTTTTTCTGAAGCTGAAGCAACATTCAGCTTCTACACAACACAAGTCTGGAATAAACTTTCAGAAAACTTTAAAACTGCAGAAACACTGACTGCCCTCAAATCAAAACTCACCTGTTTAGAGTTTCCTTTGATTCATAATAACTGGAACTTTAATCAACATATTTGTGTACTGATGATTTTAACAATAACATTTGACAAAATGTAACGGTCGCTGCTTGTTTCATCATTACTATGTTACGTTTTTATGATGTCAAACTCTTTGAACTGCCTTGTTGCTCCAATCTGCTTTAGAGATAAAACTTGACTTTCTCTCCGCAGCCCGGGAAGCTCGCCGAGGCGTTCAAGTACTTTGTTCAGGGCATGGGATACAGTAAGTAAACAGCTGTCATTTTAATGTGCCAAAGGTCTTTGAAAAACATCTGAATATAAGAATATATATAGTTACTCGGGTTTGAACCAGTTGACTCTGTGGTCACTTTCTAGCTGCTTTTCGATGACGTTCTTGTGGTTCAGGTTCGCCTGTGTTTACTTCTTCGGCTTCCTGTTGACGTGAGCGCAATTACAAAAGACTCCTGAACTTGGTGGGGGTTGTTTTTTTGTTTTGTTTTTCTCTCCCTCTCTCTCATTGCTGCCTGTTGCTAAACAACGCGGGTTTTGGTGGAGTGGGTTGGGTTTTGTCCAGGAGAGCATGAAAAGAGGCACGCTCTCTGAGCCCCCATCCCGGACGGAGAGGCCTTCAGGGGGTTCTGTTGGTGCTAATATCATTTCCTCTGTGCTCTTTGCAGCGTGTTCCACTCACAGTTCTCAGTAGGTGAGGTTTGTGTCTGAAATCACACTCAGATGTGCTGAACAGCAATTTGCTTCCTGCTCGGCACAGAGTGGGTGTTGAAAATTACCCCTTTTTTCTATTGTTCTTGGTGTGCTTTTTTGTTTTGTCTCTCTCTCTCTCTCTCTCTCCCTTTTAATGCTCAACTGTTTACTGATGCGCTCTCTTTTGAGGGAGAGTCATAGTCAAACAGGCTTTCTGGTTTTATTGTTTGTAGTTTTGTGAAAAAAGAAAAAGCGTTCAAAGATTGAGAGTGTGACCTCTGGGCGGATGACTCTGTTTATAAAGTTTTGCTTTCCTTTCTCACACAGAATAGCATCTGTCTGCAGTGGCCTGCAAAATTAGCGATGAGATTGAACATTTTTACATTTTGTCACGTTACTACAACAAACCACACTGTATTTATTATTTTTTGATTTCATGTAAAAAATCAACACGGGTCATCAAAAGAATAATAATATACTTTATCGATCCCCAGGGGGAAATTGCTTATTTGTTGACAAACTGCTCCTGTTAAATATTAGCAGCAATTAGTGATATTTATAACACAAGTGTGAAATTAATATTTAGACTACAACTACTTTAAATATGACCTGGATATAAATTAAATTAAATAAATAAATGGAATTGAGTGGATCTATAACAAGTCCAGAGGGTAGTAGTGCATAACAGGGAAGAGGAAAGAAAATAATTTTTTTTTTTTTATCATATTTTTTGCAAATAAGATAAAAAATGATGAAGCAAATGTATATTCAGCCTCCCTGATTCAACACTTTGCAGAACCACATTTTGCTCTCTGCACATCTACACCATTCCTCTTTGCAAATAAATGTTTCAGTCTAATTGGATGGAAAGTGTCTTTGAGCGGGCTGCTCCAGAATATGAACACGCTCTGAGCTGCGGCATCCGCCTTCAGCTCTGGAGGAACGGTTGGAGTTTGTTGTCCAGCTGGAAGGTGAAGCTCCGCCCTCTTTCTCAAGTCTTTTGCAGACTCAAATAGGTTTATCTTCAAGAATAATCCTGGATTTAGCTCTGAATGACTCTCCCACCACCATGTTTCACTGTGGTGTGGAGACGAGTGGTGGTAATTTTTTTTTGCCACATGTCAGTTTTTAGCATATTGGCCACATGGTTCCCTTTTGGTCAGAGACCAAGATGATTTTCTTCTCGTTATTTCTCCATGAAGACTCGTTTTGTGGAGTGCTTGACGAATAATCGTCCTGTTGACTAGCTGTTGGCTATTTTAGTAATCAAGTAATCTATCTATTACTCTCATGATTAATTGTATAATCAAATAAAAAAAGTATTAATATCAGCTGTATACATCAGCCCAAATTTTCACACTTGTGCATCTCCAACAGTTACTTTCCTGTTTCTTAGAAAATGAACCTGTAACAATAATACCTCCTGTTTATGTCAAAATTCCACAAGAATCTGAAATTATTCAATGTAATAACATTTAAAAGCTACATATTCAAAAACGTGATTTTTTTTTTTTTTTTTTTTATGTGTATACTCCAGTTTTTAGTTTATTCATCTTCAGTCAATTTAACCAATGGCATTACCTTTCAGCTTTAGCGTCCATGTGAGTGATGGGATCTTTGTCACACAGAAACACGTATGTCAGCTTTGTGCATATTGCATATGTTAGGAATTTATTTTCGGGTTCGTCTTTAAAGCTACACTTGTTAAGCATCAGCTACAACTTCCTGCTGTTTTCCTTCTGTCTGCTTCACCTGAAAACCCAAGAAAAAAATTACCATTATTATTGTCATTGTTATGCTAACAGCATTTAGCCTTTGTTAGCAACTCATCAGCATAAATGAGCATTACGCACTGTGCTCAACAGTGAAGCATAATTAATCAAAGCTTCAAGGCAGGTAATTTTCGTCTAGGTATTTTTTGAGCTGCTTCATCTTAAGTGCACAGTAACTAAGTCCGAACCACACTTTTCCGATTTTCTTTTTTGCTCGTGTAAAAGCAAAGCAAAACGTTAATAATCTTCCGTTATGCAACTCTTTTCCTTTTCTTCTTTTTCCTGCCAGTCTGCCACATTAAACCCTCTGCAGTTTGATGTTATGTGACAAAAAGTGAAAACACTTTTTTGCAAGGCGCCGTATGAGTGAATCTCTTTAATGTCACTTCTCTTTTGGTCTCTGCTGCTCTCAAACTCTTCGCCGTGGGAGGAGCAGGCGTGGCGCCGTCGCTTTAAAGGCCATCCAGTCCACCTATCGAGTAAATGTCACCGGGGGGTTAGAGCAGATTAAAAAAGGCTGTTTTCATGCAGCGAATGTGTGCAAAATAAAACCTTGGTACCTCAGTGTGTTTTCCCCTCATTAACACCTCAGGGCAGCGTGAAATGCAACAGGAAACGGCCAGAGATGGCAGGAAGCAGCCCTCAATGTGTGCACACATGCTATGATGTCCTACCTCTTGTTGCCAGCCAGCTGCTGTTTGTCCTGAGCCACTGCCAAGCCTCTTCTATAAACAAAAAGATGCACCTTTTCACTTCTCTTCTCCTTTTTCTCTTGTCTTTTCTTCTTCTACTGTTGCCCTCAGTTCCCTACGTTCTCCTCAGTCACCTGAGCAACGAATCAGGTACTGGACTACTTTAAATATGTAGCTCCTCCACCAGGTGGTGCTTTGAACCAAAATGCTTCTGCGGCAAATACATGTGTCAAACTCAACGCCCACGGGCCAAATCCGGCGCGCCTTAGCTACTTATGTGTCCCTCTGGACTGCAGGGGGACACATATAATTAACAGTTGTTTGCTTAAATATTGTTTCATCAATCAAAGCAACATTTTTTATCTCTATATGGCTGAACTACATCAATCAGTCCCTCGAGCTTTTCGCAGTCGCAAAATCAACAGATCTTTGCACTTTTTCGTGCCATTCCATAATTGTGAGTTTATTGCAACACTTCCACAGTGGTTGAAAAACATTGGGTTAAAGTGATGCCAACTCCCACCTGCAGGTGGCAGTATGTCTTACGTCTACTGCACTGCTGCCTCAGCCTTAACTGATGTTAAATTGTAGTTTATGATTAGTATGGCGAGTAGCAAAAAAACAGTCACATTTACTAAAACATAAACTCAACATTTCATGCAAATATTTCTAAATTAGCCCCTCAAAATTTTGATTGGTTTTGTAATTTTTTACTTTTTTTTGCAGTCATGAAATCCTGGAGGGACTGACCAGAGTGAAAATATGTTCCATATTATTTACTTTTTAAGAAGTGCTTATTGAATTCAGACATAGCTTTTTATTAATATTTCAAAGGGGCAGTATTTCTGTAAAATCGACTTTTTTTGAGCTTCTTCAGCTCCATCAGACTAGCCAGCAGCAATTAGCAAACACCTGCTTAAGTGTAACGTCACATCTGCTGATATGGGAGCTACTTCTCAGTGAACCACTGGTAAAAATGTTGTTAAAGGGTTAATAGAGGAGCCATGTTGTGATGACTTCCTGAAGGCAGAGTTTCAGAAAAAGTAGGAGTTTCTTAAAGAGACAAAGGCCCAATTTCAAGGTGTCAAATTACAAAGTCAAATTTCTTTTGAGTCATATTTGGTATATGCAGCATTTTGATAATAACTGAAGGTAACATAGTTAATTGATTGTGTTATAAAATATCACTTGGTGCCTAAAACGAATATAATACTGCCTCTTTAACAGTTTAATGGGTTTTAGTAATACATTCTGGGTCAAACGGCCCTTTGAGACTGTCATTATCTTGATGTGGCCTCAAAATGAAAATGAGTTTGACACCCCACCCCGCTCCATTCTGAATGTGAATGTGTGCAGAAAGCTGCCTACAGAGCTCTGCTAGACGTTTTCCAGCAGCATTTTTAGAAGCTTCTGCATTACATTCTTCTCCTTCTTCTTCTCCCTGTTGGAGCCCGGTGCTTCCCGTTAGCATGTCCTCGCTCTGGCGTCCAAATTCTGCATGACCTGCTGCAAAATGCCGTGCTCTGTTGTGCTGCATTACTTGTCATTTTATTTTTTTCCCCCCTTTCAGTGGACACGTTCAGCAGTTCTCAGTCACACGTCTTTGTTTTATTTTAGCCTGATTAGTCGTTTTATCTGAGAATTGCTTGCATGGTAAGCACTTTTCTTTTTCGGTTTTTCAGTTGTTTCTGTATTCCTGCTTCACTCTGGTCTCTGTGTTTGTGTGAGTGTGTGTGTGTGTGTGAGAGTAGAATATTAACATCTGTTGTTTTTTTCCCTCCTCCCTCCTTCCCGTTTTAGTGCCGTCAGCGGGAATGACTCGCCTGGCTCGCTCGCGCACCACCTCCTCCTCCAGCATCACCTCCATGGAGAGCAACCGCAGCCGCAACAACATCAGCAGCCTGCTGGAGGGCAACGCCGCTGCCACCGGGGCGCTGGACAGCCAGGTGGCGCCCCAGACCATGGAGGTGTCCTGTTAAACCCCTCCCCACCTGTGTGCGCACTCCCTCAGTAATTTATCCGCCACTCCCCTCCTCCCTCTCTTTTCTCTCTCATCCTGCTCCCAAGCTACTCGACGCCAGAGGGAGTGTGTGTGAGTGTGTGTGTATGATTAGAAAAGGAGGAGCTAATAAAAAATATATATTAACAGATGCATATTAGAGGATATGTTATACATACATATATACAAAATGTCAACGTACTAACATAAACCATGAGAACATTCAGATGTTGTATATTTAAATGTTTGAGTCAGCTGTCTAACCTTGTATTTATTTTTTTGTTTTTGTTTTAAACCTCTATAGACATTATTGTAGGAATCCTCTGTGTTCGCAAGAGCTTCTTTTATTTTATGTTATTTTTAAAGCTCTTACGTGGATTTTCCACACATTGTGTTTCTCCTTTTAAACCTGCTGCAATGCAGAGGGGTCACAGACGAAAGCGAGGTATCAAAACGTGCGCAGATTCTTGTCGGGACGCAAGTTTGGGATGTGAAAAATGAGAGCACAATGAATCACTTTAAAGATCTTTCCTGGATGTGATGTTTTTATGTGGTGCGATAAAAACTGAAAACAGGTGTGCTTGGAAAAGGCTCGAGTTTCATTTGCGTGTTTTCAAGGTTCGGAACACGTTTCATTTCATCTAAAATGCTTGATATTAAAACTTCACCGTTTTGAATGAAAGCGCAATCTATAGCGTTTGATTGAGAGTCTGAATTTGGAAAGCATCATTTAAAGTTGAAACTGGATATTTAAACATAATAAAACGGCAAACTTTTTCTTGCTTTCTGAAATTAACTCTTGTTTTATGTTAAAATTAGAAAAATTATTTCAATTTGGTAAATTCCATAAAACTTAGCAAGAATTGGTTTTTTTTGGTTTTTTAGATTTTTTTTGCAACTTAACCCAGTCAGATGTATGAGACGGAGACATTTGAAAACATTAAATTTTGATACATTTCAGCTTACTTTGTCTCTGCTGTAGAATATAGAATACCATCACAAGCCATAATTAATAACTGTAATAAATTACATCAGAGAGTAGCAAATTGAATTGGTTTTTATATTGTTCTCATCTTCAAAATCTGGAGCTGGAAAACTTTGAAAATACTGTAGAAGTGCATATATGTGGGGGAACTGAAAAACAAGCCAGACATTTTGTTAATCTAGCCTTTGAAGTCAGATTACAAAGCATTAAAAGAATATTGTTGTTTAAAGGTAGCAGTCAGGAGAAGGGTACAAGATCTTAGAGTGCATCATTTGTATACCATGTGGGTGGAGGAGGATCGCAGAGAGGCCAAAAGTAATAATAAGCAGCTTGTGTTCTCCATGCACTAAGAAAGTATTATTGGTGAAGCGGTTCCGATTGTCAGCCATGTTGACTGAAAACCTTCACTTAATCAAGTAAAGAATGTTTGTTTTTTCACTTCATCTCACCAATTCATTCCTTTCAGTTGAATTGATGCATTAAAGATGAGGGGAATAAAGTTGTAAGAATGCATCTAGGTCTCATCATTTTACATCACATAAACCCAACAGGCACACGGTTTGTAAGCCACCGCAGCAGAGGAGTTGCATTTTGACGACTGATAAAATGAGATTCTTCTAGAAAATGTCACCGTTTAGCTTCGATTTCGCCTTGTGATCAAACTCAACGCCTCCATGTTTTTCTTTAATTCTTTACGGTCTGTGTTGATTTTTGTGTTCAGGCTGATTCAATTTTTCACTTACGCTTAATAAACAGGTTCAGGTATGAAAAGTGTAGCAGTCCTGAAGCCAAGAACGGCTTCTCACTGTCCCCTGACTCGGCTCATTTCTACTACTACTGAATAAAAAGCTACAAGACGAGAACATGTCTGGTGTTTTTCTGTTTTGCCGGGTGAGTTTGTCTTTATTTTGTATCAATAAAGACAAAGTGGAAGAGGAGCTTCTTCAGTCAGCTGGCAGGAGAAAGGCAGACAGTAAGTTCTAGTACTTTTCCTGTTGTGTTAGTGGAAAAGCGAGGTGACGGTGGTGAGATTGTTTCCAACCGCACATGCTTTTTATTTCCTTTCTGAGTGATAGCTGCTGCTGTCACAGATGAGGCCGTCTATTTTTAGCACGTAGCGAGAAAAAAAAAAAAAAACAATGATCAGCTGCTTTACAAAAGACGAGTTCAGAGGTGCAGAATGGAACAAAAACAAAGTATCTGTGTAGAGGAATGTTCTAGTTTCTCTTCGAACGTTGTGCAAGCGCAAGAAAACACTGCTTCATAATGTAGCACTGTTACATTATACAGTGTAACAGCTGTGGCTTCATTAACCTGCGTTAATGAAGCCACAGCTTGCCAGGGTGTACACGCATCCCACGTCTTAATATGTATTAAATTGATTAAAAATGTAAGTTGCCATTAAATGCGCTGATCAGGTCTTAAATTTTGTTGTGTCAGAACTATTTAATTTCGTATTCTATGTACCGTATTCTTTTTTTCTCGCACGACTTTTCTATCAGGCAAAACGTTCTTAACTTAAGCTACGCGGTCTATGACTCAAGGAGGTTAAGGCCACAGACAAACACTTAATATTCATGTATATATGGTTAAGGCTACTGATAACAAGCTGCTAATACTAGCTTGCTATGTGGTTAGCAAGAAAACAAACCGACCGATAGCAGCTAGCATGCGGCTGTTTAGCCACTTGCTATGCGAGAAGCACAAAGCTGCTGTCACGAGCCACAAAAATACCCCAGAAATGTCTCCGTTTTGTCCCCTTACATTTGCTCATCTCTTGTGTTGAATTTTTATTCACAATGGTTTTACAAATGTTTTTTTAAAAAGTAAAAAAAAATGTACTGGTGAAACCTTCATAAAACAGTTTGCGGAGCTGGCCTGAACAATACTGCTTCTGTTGCGTCGCACTTGAATCTGATGACGTCAGATTTTCCAAGATCCGCCATTAGTAAATCTGACCTGTTCCATAAATGTTGCGCTTTTATGGGAGATTTTTAATGGCGATCACTCAACTTTCCATCTGTGCCAACAGGCTGTTCTGGTGACTCAACCCCAGTCTTATCTGTTCTTCTATTTCTTCCGTTCACTGCTGTCGTTTTGGTTCTTACAAAAACTGATTCAGAACCTCCAGATTTTATCACGCCCCCAGTACCAATGAAGATGCCTTTTCCCGCACCAACGAAATGTTAATGTAATATTTTTCCTCGCCTTTATAATTCACAAATAGAAACAACACCCACATTGAATTTCTTCTTAATTTTTCAGTAACCTTTCCACTTGACCTGCATCTTTGTTCAATATGTCGTAATATGGAGAACAGGTGTAACAGAGTCAGGTTTGTAGGCCGCCTGGTGTAGCATTAGACCAGTCTAGATACAGAGACCATCATCCCTCCACATAACCATCCAGGGTGGGATTTGGGTACCTTACTACAAAACGTCCCCACTTCCTGTCTCATTAGTGCTAAATAAAAGCCTCCATAACCTTTCGAAAAGCTTTTAATAATTATTGTGCCAATGCTTTAGATTTCTTGCCAATGTTTTTATATGTTGTGTTAATATTTCAATATAATTTCCCCTAGCAGATAACTGGATCACTGGAAGATGTCAAAAAAAAAAAAAAGAAAAGAAAAACAATCTATAGTCCTACTGGAAATATTTTACACGATCCAATCTCAGAACAGTTTCTTCAGAAACCTCAGAGGTGGCGCACTGCCTCCAGCTACCATCTCTTCTGTAACTAATAATATGTTTATTAGTAATTAACCATTATCACCTTAATGGTTGATTAAAATAACATTTACAAATTCACTTACAAGACTGGATTGAATCTGTTTACTTTTAAAGACAGTGAAATGCTTCTTTAATCTCCTTCATGGACAAGCTGTTAGGGACCAACTGGGTGTCAGTGGGCCGACGGAGGATCATGTAATCTGGCCGCCACGTTTCGATTCCAACAACTGCTTATGAATTTTTTATAAAAAAAATTTTTTCCCTCCTTGAAATTATGTCACCAGATCAAACCACAACAGCACTGCGAGTGCAAACGCCGCTTTACGCAGGCGGGGCCGTTCATTCCATAGACATACGGTGCGTTTCAGAGATCTGCGCTGGATAGAGAGCATCGCTCTGAGTCAGATGGTCGAGCGTCGCACGTCACAGGAAGCTGGAGCTGGCCGTCGTACATAAAGGCGAGGCGGGAGACCTCCTCTCTCTTCAGTCAGCCCACGTTAGAAACAGCTGCAAAAACACAGCAGCCTCCAAGAGCGCACAGCAGCAGCAGCAGAAGAAGAAGAGGCAGAGCTCAGCGTCACTCACACTTTAAAGGATTTTCTTACAGAAGATAAGGATTTATCTGCAAGCATTGTCTCTGGATATCACTGCGTCCTCTTGATAAATTACTTGAGCGAGAAACAAACTGGGTAAGTTATATTTAACAGGGCACTTTTACCTTCTTTTTTTTTTTTGATTGCATGTATTATTGAATTCTCCTCTCATGAAAAATAGATGAGCAGTAAATGCGTTGTCTTCAATGCATTTTGCAGTTCGTGTCACAAGAGGAAAATCTCCCTCTTTTCTAGCCTTCGAGAAGGATCAAAGCCTCGCTGGTTCCCTCGCTTACATGCTGCATGGAAATTTGAGACAGAATATCACAGGGCTTCTTGTTGTGGTCGGGCACCTTCCTGTGTCACCTTGCGTCTGTTGCCTGCTTACAGTAAATGTAGAGTCCCTATAGGTGGCCACGATTTGCTGCACAGTCATAGTAATAGTCAGTAGGATGAGAAAAATGAAATCTCCATGTTTCCCAGAATGTCTCACTAAGTTCTCCACTTCTTCTTCTACCTCTATCTCTTCTTCTGCTTGTTCTTCTTCTACTTCTGCTTCTGCTTCTGCTTGTTCTCACGAATTCCCAAACCAGTCAGAGCATGGGCACCTGCTACACCAGATGTCAGTGCAACCAGACAGTCCTTGAAAATCAGCCTGGATCTGCGACGCCAAGTAAGCTCCACTCCCAAAAACACTCTGGAGGACCAAAAAAAAAAAAAAAAATTAAATAAATGAAGGTAAACATCAACGATTCCTGAATCTCGTCTCTTTCAGGACAACAGGAAAGCGTGACCGTCTCTTTGTACGACTACCCAGCGTTTGAGTGCACAGAACTGACCATGCGCATGGGGGAAAGGCTGACCATAGTGTCAGAGTAAGTGTAACTCTAAACATCAGCCGGTCTGTACTTGACGGCAGATCAGTGACAGACGTCTGTTCTCTAATGTCACAGTGACGGTGATTTTGTGATGGTGAGATCCGTGACCACCGGGCGCGAGAGCTACGTTCCCACCAACTACACGGCGAAGGTGACAGACAAGTGAGTGACGTTAAGATTTAATAGCCGTTAGAAAGCAGAGGGAACGTGAAGAGAAGAGGGGAGTTCCGTGAGAGGAGGTTCTGCGTAGGTGAACTGCAGACGTTTGGAACAAGATGTCTGCTCTCTCTGGTGACACAAACAGCCTCCAACAGTTTCACTCCTCCTCCTCCTCCTAGAGGGATCAATTTTCTGTCATGGTGTTCCAGTGGATTTTCCAGACCTGAAAACGTTAACCAAATGTTGCAATGTAGACTCATCTTGTTGAATATGTGGGTAATACTTTTTTGGGTTTTTTTTGCGACAGGTGGCTGTACACGGGGATCAGCAGGTACAAAGCAGAGGAACTCCTTAAACATCCCAGCAACCAGAGTGGAGCCTTTTTGATCCGTGAATCAGAGACAAACAGAGGTTAGATCTTTTTTTTAAACTAATAAACTGTATAATAAACATATTTAATTCAATGTTATAGCCTCTGCTGCGATGTATTTCATTTGAAAGTCCAACTTTAAAAAGTTTGAGGTTACAAACAGCTCTGTTACGGACGCTGAGACAAATAGATTCAGACCTGAGTTGGTTTAACATGCAGGGATGACCCAGTACACTGAATATGAGTTACATTAAATAATGTTCAGCCTGCCATAGAGTGGCCTTTATGCAAATGGAATACTGTGTAGGATTTTTATTTATTTTTGTTTAAATTTGTGTTTACTTATGGAGAAAGTTTAATTTAGATCCTAAAATTAACTCTCAAAATGGAAATGTTTAAAATTCTTAGATCCTTATGTTGAATCACGTTTGTGAGAAAACGTGAAAGTAGGAACAACTTTAGCCTTTTAGCTAAAGTTTTCACCAACGAATTTAACTAATTCGTTGTGGAAAGTGTGAATATTGAACACAGCTAGCACTAGCTTGCGCTAACCGCTTAGAAGCTGAAAGGCTACGTAATTAATGTCGGCTTAAGTTAAACTGGTTCTCATATGTCAGCTGGTCATTACCCACTGACATTAGCATAATCATACCACATCATTTTACTGTCTGTTCATTTCTCATTTCATTCTGTGGAAGAGTTTCAGTGTAGATTCGTCAGGTTGTCGAGTAGTTCAAAATGGCCGCCTGTAAAGAAGCGGATCTTTCTGGTTTTTCTCTGTCGCGACAAACTGTCTCACAACGTCTAGTTGAAACTACACAACTACTGTCCCAGCAGCATAAATCCAGCATGTTGCTTTAAGAAATAACTCAGCAGTTCATAAAATGCAGACATAAACACAAAAGAACTGAAATATTTGCTTTTTTTTTTTTGAAGACAGAGGAAGCATAAACAGCTAAGCTCATATAGGAGTAGCGTTAATGCAGCCAGATTAGCAACTTGGGGATTGAATACGACAAACGTTTTTTGTTTTCTAGAATCAGCATCTTTACGTTTTATACAGTATATTGCATATTCTTTTCCTGGGATCCAAATGATCCTAGAAAAAGAAACAGTTAAGGTTCCTTGATGTCCTTATGGCCCTGAAAGCACATGAAATTTTATAACTTAGGCTGAAAATTTTGGCTGTTGCAAAACCACAATTCAAATATGACATCTATTTAAAATAACCCTCTGACAAACCTTTATGAAATGTTTGCTGTCAATCCTGCGCTGATTAGAAACTTGCGTTCTTCAAATAAGAGAATTACTTTTTAGCAGATCCCTATTTAAGAAAAGAATCAGAGCGATTCCTAATTAGTTACGATGTGATGAAAGCAGAATGTGAAACGATCGAGCGTGGACAATATAAAATAGATATTATTGGTGCAATGGTGGCTGGTGAATAAACAGGAAGTGAGCCCTGAACCAAAATTCTGCCCCGGGCTCCATTCAACTTTCGACCAGCCCTGCTGATATTGTAACACTCTCTCCTGGGGGCAGAATCTAAATATTCATAAATTTTTTTTCTATCACTGAACTCATCTATGTGTTTTATAGTTTATTTAAAAAGTGCAACAAAGGAATTTCAACTCCAGGGGAAACGGTACAAAAGTCCAAACCTGTGTATTTTAACAGCTGCGTCTGTGTGGGTTTTCTGCATTTAGACAGCTACTCCCTCTCCATCCTGCGGAGGACCGGCTCCTCAAACCTGAACCCCGTGAAGCACTACCGCATCTCCCAGCTGGAAAACGCCTGGGTCTACATTTCTCCAGGCCTCACATTCGCCTCCCTCCATCACCTGGTGCAACACTATTCAGGTTTGTGCTGAGATCCTCGCCCTGTTTTCTCACGTCGTCGCAGCAAAACGTACCTGACCGACATCGGTGCGCTTCTTCCTTCCACAGAACTTCCAGACGGGCTGTGCTGTCGACTCACGGTCCCTTGCTTCATCCAAGGGTTGGATGAGCCCAGACCAGTTCCCACCACCGTCAGAAGGCCGACCATCAACTGGAGGGAAATTAGCAGGTGAGAGGATTGACAGAGTGCATTGGTTCAGTTCAAGGTCATTAAAACCAGTAAAGTAACGAAAACAGAAACTGGACCCATGTTGTGCATTTATAAAACTAAAACATACTGAAATTATAAGTATAATGTTCTTTGTTTGTGTGTTTATGAATCTATTTCTTAGCCTTTTGAACTGGTGAGAAATTGATGTTTTTCCCCCTCACACACACACACACACACACCCCTACACACACACACACACACACACAGTTTACATCAGCTGGTGGCAAATTCAGACAGTTGGTTGTTCAGCAATAATTGAATAAATTTTTTTTTTATGGTATCGTATTACCCAATCGATTTATACATAATCAAAATACAATAAAAATTAAACCTTTTTTTAATTCAGCATCTAAAAATTAACCAAAGTATGATCAAACTAAATCTAAAACCATGACTAATAAAAACTAAACTAAAACTAGGCAACATTTAACTAATAAAGACTCACAAGCACACACTAAATCTAACTAAATTAGACAAGCAAAAAGTCGCAACGAAATAAAACTAAATTATAATGAAAAACAGAACTATTATAACCCTGATTCAGTCCTACAGTACTGCATGATTTAGAGATAAGCGAACCGATGCAGAGGAGTTTGAAAAAACATGATCAACGGGGCAGATAAGGGTGCGGTTGTATTGACTAGTTGCTGTTTGTGTGCTTCACTGCCATGTGAAGAAAGTTTCCTGCGCTGGGTTCAGATGTGTGACGTTATTTGTGATAATTGTTTTGCAGCATTTTTTTTTTTTCTTGTCAAGCAAAACTGAAGCGATTCAAACCCCTAAACCTCCACCTGTTCTGTTCCGTTAAAAAGGTCCGTGGTCCTCGGGAGGAAGAGAACCGAGTCTGACAACTCTCTGGTGAGCGACGGGCTGAGGGAGGCCATCAGCTCCTACCTCCAGTTAACAGAGTGCAAAGATCACAGCTGGGACACGTGAAAGAAAGCCTGTGTGGTCAGTTTGGGGGAAAAAAAACAACAACAAAAAAATGAAGTCCAACAAAAAGAGTGGAGGGAATTACTGCTCTGGGGCTGCTGCGAGTTTGAGCAAACCCCTGAAGAAGGTCCTCTGCATGCCCAAACGTCGTCTCTGAGGATTAGTCCAGGAACAGAAGGGCGGCAGAGGCACTACACCGCTCAGAGACGAGTCAAACTGTCGGCCATTTTTAGTGCGAGGTGAACGAAGCACAGAGGCAGAGGATGTTAGCTGCAAAGAGGCGATGAATGTTTCACCTAATTTATGAAGATTTTAACATAATACTGTCTGTTAACATTACGGCAATGTGATTGTATCTGAGTGTCGTCGCTGTTGTCTTGTTATTTGAAACTAATATAATCTATACGCTACCAGTAAATAATTTACACCAATAAATATTTGCAAGAGTTTGGAGCATTTTTTATTTCATATGATTTAGTTTAAGGGTTTCAAAAGTTGGGTTTGGGGACTAACAAGTCAACAAATATGAGTCCTCAGTAGGGACAGAGCCAGGGTGTGGCCAGGGCAACCATTGGCCACCTCTGCGGCCGTCTATGTGAAGTGATTGGTTAATTCAGGTGAGTCAGTCATGAGCAGAGCAACAAGCAGTTCCCCTCCAAACAGGTGGTGGCAGCAGTGATGAAACCAATAAACTCCTATGTTTATTAATATAGTAAGACCTTCAGGAAAATATTTTCTGTCTTTAGTGAATTATTTTGAAAATATCGATGTTGTGCTCTGTTGTGTCTCTGGCACCGATCAGTTGTTGGCCTCCCTGAGTAAGTAATGGTCCCAGCCCGTCAGCCCCATGAACATTTTCTAGCTTTGCCACTGCTTCTAGACGTTAAGAACAAAAATGGTAACTTCCCTATACAATGTTAATTTACTTATTACACCATATGCATTGATATTTGCTTCACCAATTCAAACTCAAGCAAATTTGAAAGTAAAAGTACACAAAAGTCCAGCACAAAAAAAAATCATCTGCCGTAAAACATCAGCGAAGTCTGTAAACAAATAAGAAGAAAAACAAAGACAACATAGAAGAATGAATGCATGAGCAATAAAAATTGTCACTTTGTTTCTCTTTGGCAAATAAAATCCCTCTTCACAAATATTATTGTATAAAGTAAAAAGTTGATGTCCTGACACTGAACTTTGTGGAATACCACATTTAATGTTTGAGCTCCAATATTTTATTACACTACACAACTCACAACTGTGCATTTAATAAAATAGGTCTGTATTTTCAAAATATGTTTTGTTTTTTTTAATAATGAGATTACTTTTGACAGATTCTTGTTTTTACATACACAATGCTAAAAGGATGAATTACAAAAAGGTTTAATTATGCAGTAAATTTTTTTAATTACAGTCACATTAATTTAATCACAACAAACAGATCGTTTGTTTTGGGTTTCTATTACTAATAGCAGAGCAGCTATAGAATAATATTATTGCTACTTTTTTAAATTCAGAACTTGTAAACATTTCCTTAATATTTGGTGGAACTGATATTTAAACTGTGTGACTTGGATGAAGTATTTCAAGCTTTTCACAACAGTTTGTTCGAATTTTGTCCCATTCTTCCTGACATAATTGGTGAAACAATAATAGCAATAATAATAATCAGCTCTGCCTACATGTTTTTATGGTACTGAGATCAGGATTTTGTGATGACCTCACCAAAACATTGACCTTGTTGCCTTTCAGCCTCTTTGTTTTTAATTTTCCAATAAACCTTGTCTTCTAGAAGATCCATTTGTTCCCAAGCGCCAACTGTGTGGCAAATGTTGCTTCGATATGTATTGTTTCTTCTCATACCAGTAGTTTCTCATGCAGCAAAACACCCACACGGCATGATGCTGCCACCCCCGTACATTACAGTTGGAATTATGTTCTCAGGCATGTAAGGTTGGCTCCTTTTCCTCCAAAGCTAATCTTGGTCATCATTGCTAAAATGTACACTTATGATCTGTTTCATTTTATTTTTCCCATGTTGCTTATGAGATTCTTCAAAATATATCCACAGTGTCACCATTTTCAAATGTGGTGAATTAACCTATCATAAACTTATGAAGCGTCACATCATCTGGGCTTTCCCAATTTGTTTAAAGACAAATTTTTGAGATTTTTTTTAACCTTTGTTATTCTATTTCTTATTACTTATTTTGAAGTTTAAAAGCTGAAAAAATTTTGTGGGGCCACTGATATAATTTAATTTTAATTTATATTTAAGTTCGCTTTGGGATCAATAAAGTATTTAAGAATTTGATTGATTTAGCACTTTACTGAACAAAGCAAATACTGTCACGAAAATACACTGACATGAAACTAAACGTGCAGTGTCAATTTCGCTACCACCAGATGGCGCGCCACTCCTCATTTTTTCAATTTTATTAAAGCTTTCCACTTCCTGCCCAAACATTTGGGTTCAGGAAGAAGAAATAATGGCGACGCTTCTGGGGTCTGAGTTCTCTAGTAGTGGAAGAAAACGAAGAAATTGTAACAGTAATATAGTCACAAAGTTAACGTCTAGTAAAATAACCGGGAAAGGTTTCAGCCGAGGAACACAGGTAAGAGAAACGACGCCTGTATCATTGTGAACGCATTCGAAAGTTAGACGAGTGAGACCGGGGACTTGCGCTTGGAGTGAAGCCTGAAAATGAAGACGTTATCCCGGAGAGTTAGCTGGGGAGGTTCCCGTCCCTGTCCGAGTGTATTTTGCCAAGTAGGCAGAACATATTTAGCGTCAAAAAATAATATATATGACTTGCATTGGAGTGGCATTTTATCACTTGCAATTGGACAAATATTCATACCAGTGCAGATGGAAAAGCTCCGCATGAAATGCATCTTTTGTTGTTAGCTCCACGTTAGCTTAGCATCTAGGGCTACGTTAATGCGACATCATCTAATAAGTCAAGCTGTTTAGATTAACCCTTGTTTTGTACTGCAAGATCCAATTGTTGCTTAAAAAAAAGCACTGCTTTATTGAATATATGATTTTAAATTCGTTACTGGCGGTAGTTGTAGCTGCTAATGTTAGCCAACGGGCTAACGACAGCTGGCTAGCTAAGGCAGTTCAACAGCTCAGGCGATTACGTAACCACGCAGCAACCACAATAACTACGGTTTCCATAAATGGATAGGACAGAGCAGCTGCCTGGACAGGTTGACACGCTTATTTTGGTTTTCACAAGTTGACAAAAATGTACTAGATATCGTTTACTTTGAAGAGTTCATGTGTTGAACTGGTTAGCACGAACGGTTCCGATTGTCCTGGTAACTGCGTTAGCCTCTCAACTGTCAAGAGTTGAACTGGGAGCTAATTTGACTCAACACATGTAAAATAAAATATCTGTATTAGAATTACAAAAAGGTTTCTACTGAATATAGTAATAAATTTAAAAAGTGTCCGGTGAGATATTTGCATCATCTCTTAAAAATTTCCTTATGGACTACTTTGACACAATTAGTTAAATCTAAAGTAATTTCTGAAGCGGTAAAACCATGAAATATTTATTCTAAATATATTAAACATGAATCTTTGCAAGATTTCAGAGATGGTTTTAATCATTTCATATTCTAAAAAAAACATAAGTATAAAGCAACCAAAACTGCAAAGCTGCATCATGGTGGAGGGTGTTGTAATGTAATGAACAGCTTTGGCTGTGTTAGGGAATGAAAACAGGGAGGATCAGGTCATTTAGTTTTACCCCCGACTTTCCAGTCAAGAATAGTCTGCATTACTCTGGAAGCAGTCGGCAGGGCGAGTTGGCACAAAACCACATTGCTATATAGACGTAGAATATAGTAGAACTAAACGAATTTACACAGAAATGTACGCTTTTGAAAAATAAAGCTAGAACTCTAAGTAATATATTCAGTCTGTCAGCAATAAACATTTTATTTGGGGGTTATTTGCACTTTAGATACAAAATTTGAACTATACGACATCTTAAATGTCGAATACTTATCGATCAATCAATCGATTTATTCACTCAACAAAGCACATTCTATCACCAATGTACAAAAACATTGTCTTGTAACAATTCATCTACCTGAGTGAAAAGGAGCAGGAAGAAGAAAAACCTTATAAAAACCTGCCCCTTTGCAATTAATACGAGATTGCAAATTAATTGCAATCTCATACTAATGAAAAAAGTGGGGAGGAAAAATAAAGGGGAGAGACTGATATTTTAGACTAGAATACTATAAATATTGAATAGCTATTATTTCAATGAAGCAAAAAATCACAATTCTTAATTCTTTATTGAACTGAAAGTCTCATTTTGAACTCAATGGTTAAGGTTCCCTTTAATTTTTGTGTCAGTAATGTAAAGAATAAAATGCTTTATTTGGTGCTTAATTGAAGGAATTTATCTTTCTGAATAAAATATGTTGTGTACATTTATGCAGTAAAGCATATAACCCTAATATTTAGCTGCTTTTTTGTTTGTTGGCGTGGAAACCAATCAGTTATAAAAACATATGATGATGATTGTGGTTTTGATGATACACATTTCAATGCTGTTTACGTCACATCAGCACATGACTGTTTATACGTTGGGTTTGGGTGAATGTCCACAGATGGATTTGTAGAGGGTAGTTTCAGTCTTTATTGACAAAGTTGATGTTAAAGGAAGATTCTTACATGCAGTATTTGACTGAGTTGGTAAACGTGCACAATAAAAACAATTGGCCACATTGACACAGAATAGTGATTTGGCTTTTAACACTATGGCTGAATAAAAGTCCTGCTGTCCAAAAAATGATCTCCAGCATGAAGAGCTTTCAGTATTTGAAGCTGCGAGTTTGTTTCCAGATTGTGGTGTAGCTCCTTCGTGAGCTCTGACTAAATTCCCACTGGTCACCAAGTGGAAAAATGTGGTTTAATTTAGAAAACCTTCACCTCCTCTGTGCATTTACGCACAAGCGATCCGCTGCTTCCGACAGTTCACGCTGGTCCTGACCTCAGTGTGTCTAAAGTTTGTAAAAGTCAGCAGGTAAACAGATGCAGATTCCAGATTAAAACGGTAACAGAAAAACCTGGGGCTCGCTCACAGCTGCTTACAAAGATATCCAGTTCTTGAACCTAGAAGATTTATTTTCAGTGTCTCGTCCCTTCAAATAAGTAAGCGAGTAAAATGTGATTATTTTCTGATTAAGTCTTTGCAACTTTCCACAGTCTAAATCAGGTTTCTGCAATCATCCTCTAAATTTCAAAGTCATTTGAAGAAACATTAACAATAAACGTCACATGACGGCTTCCTCTGCCAAATATAACTGAGCTCTGGTTTTCTCTCTTGCACTTTGCCATCCACTAGGGCTGCAACTATCGATTAGTCATCATTTGCTTCATCGATTATTCTGACGATTAATCAGATAAAAAAAATTTATGTTCCACAAAAACGTCATTTAACCACTTCAACCTTTTTCAAACAATATTATCTAGATTAAAAGATGCAAATAAATAAATTATGAATTCCTTTTTTAAAATGAGAAAATTTTGACAAAATATTCAATTGTCTAAAATGGACCGATCGTCTTGTATCAAAGGATTCATCTGCAGCTAAAAGAAAATACAAACATCGAAATGTGAGAAGCTCAGCGCTTTCTGCTCGACTTAACATCAATCCATTTGCTTTTTTTTTTTTTTTTTTGGACTAACAGATCAATAATTGGGTAGAAACAGGTGCTTAGTAAAAGTTTCTTTTGTCCTGAATAAAGTAAATTTGTAGACCAGTGATTTTTTAAAAAAAAATTTTTAGTCTTGAGTGCAAAAGTATAAATGTATTGTGCATTTTTGAATAATTACTGGATTGATTGACCTTTTATTGAAGCTGTATTTTCCAACTAATTGAACCAGTTGGTGATTATTTTATTAAGTGATTCAAAAACGATTAATCTGATTAATTGTCTTTTATTGATGTTCAATGTTGGGGTGAGCAATATGAACTTAGAATTTCATCACAATGTTTGGTATTACTATATTATATTATGATTTAGTATTTTTTTTTTTAGGTAACTGTATATCATGTTCACATTTATTGATATTTATTGAAGTTCATGTGGAACAAACAGTGGAGGAAAAAAGCAAAAATAGCATTTCGGATCATAATGTCAGTCTTGTTTTTTTTTAATTTTTTTATTTATTTTATTTATCATCAATAACCAAAATGTACCATGACAACAATAAATCCCCCAGTTCAAAGTGATGCATCCCGAAACAAGCAGCCAGTTTTCTGCTGGAAACGTCATTAAATGTAACACACACTTGGTACCACATAGTAGACGAACATCAAACTGTGTCAAATACTTTTCAATTTTCCAGGATTTAGTTTTTTCCCTTCATTTTCTCTGCTGCAGCTAAAGTCTTTATTCTTAGTGCTTACATACTATATACACAGTTAGAATCGCATGACTGACAGTAATTTAACTTGCAGCATATCATTTGTTTTGAAGTCTGTGTGGATCTGCGTGTGTTTTATTGACCAGCCTCTCTGGTACGTTGCAGCTCCCTGGAGGCTTGCTTCAGGAGAGAGATAAACCTGCTAAGTGGCATGGCATCCCTGACCTGCTCCAGAAGCTCCACGAGAGCAGCCACCCCAACAGCGACCTCTCCCAGGCTCACGGCTATCTCAAGGTACGCAGCGTCGCTCTCAGCTCACTGTTGCAGCCTTTTCAGTGATTCCCAACCTGGTTGTTAGAGATTTTATGCTAATTAGCCCCTTTTTTCCCCTTTTCTAGAGCTTATCATCACAGCTCTCGATGGAGGCCATGTCTTTTGTCACAGAAGACAGGAAGACCGCTCAGGAATCCACCTTCCCCAACACCTACACCTTTGATCTGTTCGGTGGAGTCGATGTAAGTTTGAGAGTTTCTTCAATTTCTTTCTTTTTTTTTTTTTTTTAAATGGAAGCTGTAATTTATTTCTGACTTCCAAATGTTCTGTTTCTTTGGCAGCTGCTTGTTGAAATCTTAATGAGACCTACACTAACTATGCAGAAGAAAAAACCCAAAAGTGAGTAAGAATAACATCAAAATGTCATCTTTCTCATTGTTTTTCCTCTTTTATCAATTAAATCCCTGCTAACATCTGTTCCTTTATTTCTACAGTGAATGATGAGCTGGTCAAAGACTGCCTTAGTGTTCTCTACAACTGTTGTATATGTGTAAGTGTTCAATTACGTTTTTTTAAAATGTAAGATAAAAGCAGAGGTGCTTCTAGCTTTCATGCCGTTTATTTCAAAGAATATTTTGTTTCTGAAAAGTCATTTGTAGTGAAGTTGTTTCGTTTCTGACTGCAGACGGAGGGAGTGACAAAGAGCCTGGCAGCCAGGGACGACTTTGTTCTATTTCTCTTCACTCTAATGACAAACAAGAAGACGTTCCTGCAGACGGCGACGCTCATTGAAGACATTCTTGGAGTGAAAAAGGTGAGCTGTGCTCTCAGGTTGAACCTGTAGATATTGGTTCATGGGACTCTGGAAGCACCAGGGCTGAGGGATTGATTTTTAGTTTTCTTCTTATGTAATAATATGTTATATGCCGTGATCATACAAGGTAAATTATAGGGTTTACATTTTTTGATTTTCTCCAGTAAGCTTATATTTTTGCTTTTATAAACCTGCATTATTTAGCAACAAGTTAAAGTGCAGGATTTTTGTTGAATTTTTATTTCAGACATTGATAAAATTATTTTCTTCTGACCAAGCAGAGAAACATGTCATCAACCACATTGCTTAAAATAACTCAGCAAACACATTCACTGTTTTTCTGTGTTTCTAGTTTTACGCTAATGTAAACATACTTTTTCTGAAACAGTATGATTTAGCCACAACTGGAACTGAGGGATTTGACTAGACCTATAAGTAACTGGCAGTGTAACCTTTACTATATTCTGTATTATGATGTCAGAATTAAAATATTTAGCAAACTGAGTTCTGTTGTAAATTGAGAATATACAATCAAGTCCCTGTATAGATACCTGAAAAGATTATAAAGAAGTGCAATATTATTTTTTAAGACCATGATTAAGATTAAAACGTAGTAAAAATGTTTTTTCATGCTCGGTATCAGTTAATTTTGCAACAATATGTTTAAATCACTTTATTATAAACCATTAATCTTATTTTTATTTATTTTTTAGTTTTTGTGTTTTATGTCCTGATACAAACAAATGGCTTTGGAGAAAGAAAAAAAACGTAATAAATGTTTTGAATCTAGTTTTTGAAGAAGTGGAAATTGTGAGAATAGTTTTATTGAATAATTTTAGTTGTGTCTTTATACTGTTAGATGGAAACCAGAACGATCATTGGACAGCTTCCATAATAATCTAATGGTGTAACATTAAATTGTTGGCCTTAATGAAGCAATGAAAATGTCCTCCATGACGGTTTCTGATAACGAGTCTCTGGTTCAGTTGACCAAAATGATGAAACACCATGAATCAGCAAAAAACTCCAGATGTTGATCTCCTCAGCCTGATCTCTGTCAGTAAATGTGGGATGTTGTCCAGTAAAATGCGCTCAGTGTGAATTTGACGGCAACACGTCTGTTTGCGCCTTTAAGGAGATGATCCAGTTGGAAGGAATCCCCAACCTCTCAGGTCTGGTCCAAAGCTTCGACCAGCAGCAGCTGGCCAACTTCTGCCGCATCCTGTCCGTCACCATCTCAGAACCAGATATAGGGAACGACGACAAGCACACTCTACTGGCCAAAAACGCTCAGCAGAAGCGCAACGCCAGCCCGTCCCGCGCCGAGGTCAACCAGGGTAGGTTGGGTTTTCTGTACAGATATCAGATTGATCTGAAACCCCCCAACCTGATTGGTTCCTGATCTCTGTGTTCGTTTCACAGTGACTCTACTGAACATCCCGGGCTTCATTGAGCGGCTGTGTAAGTTAGCCACTAGAAAAGTGTCTGAAGCCACAGGAGCAAACTTCCTGCAGGAGCTGGAGGACTGGTACACCTGGCTGGACAACGCTCTGGTTCTTGACGCGCTCATGCAGATGGCCACCGAGGAGGCTGAGCAGAGCAGTACAGGTGAGATTTTGGACATTTTTGGGAAAATCTGGATTTTATTTTATTTTTTTACCCCATCTACTATTTTCTTTTACAGCTTCAGTTCAGTCCCTCTCTAGAATATTTTCTTGTGATTATTACTTATTTTGTGGCACTTTTTTCAAAACGTTGCTGTCAAAGTTACACTTTTTTTAAAGCTTTATTGATATTTTCATATTTTCTAAACTTTTTTCCTCCCCACTCCCCCAAATAAAAATAAACAAGAACTTGGTTTAGCCAGATTATGACATTATTGACATCACTTGTCATGTCACTGCACCAGCCTATAGAAAATCTGACCTAACAGGTTTAACATATCATGTCCACTTTCACTATATTCTGTAGAAAGTGTCCCTTTCACTTTGACAGAGAGGCAAACGGTTTTTCCAGTGTATATGTGAGAGAAACCGAATTTATTACTGTAATTTCCGGACTATAAGCCGCGACTTTTGTCACGCTGTCAACCCTGCACAACGATGCGGCTTATTTATGAATTTTTTCTACCAGCCGCTAGGGGCGCTCGAGCAGAAAAGGTAAGAGTGAGACAGGGGGAATATATGTGTCGAGGAAGACGCAAGTTTAATGTAACTTAA
>CAEFZY010010203.1:0-22983 GCA_903066815.1 Brachyrhaphis roseni
TGAAGGGCAAAAAAACTAAAATAAAAAAATGTCCTATTCTATATGTTTCCTTGCAGCTATGAACCATCTTTCACCCCACACACACACACACACACACCCACCCCCACACAGGTAGTGATCGTAACGGCTGCATTGTTCTGACTTTAACTTCAGCATTAACGTTTTCTGAGAGTTGCAGTCAGCATGTAGACTTGAATTTGATGGAGAATCTGTGGAGGAAGGTAAAGATTAGGGTTATGGAACAGAGCCTTCCAACCCTAAAATATGTGGATATAATCTCCCTCTAAATCAATAACACTGGAAAGATGCAAAAAGCGCTCATTTCTTGTCAGAAACAAACTTTGTACTTGACTGCAAATAAGATTTGAGGTTTTTCAGCAAGTGTCAAAATCAAGCAATAATTAAATGCTAAATATATTATAGTGACTTTAAATGTGGTATCATAGCAAACATCAATTATCATGGCTAAAGGATCAGAAATGGCTAATATTTCTGATCATTTAACAGTAGGAACAATTACGGCTAAATGAAGGTGTGACCATGATTTGCACTTTGGTTTTAAGTTCTTTTGCCAATGCCGTGATGCCGTTGTCCTTATCATGCTGGGAGAGCCTCGTAATGAGCCACGAGACAAAGAAAGAAAAGTTTACAGAGGAGCAAAGAAAAGGAGAAGAGATGGTGGGAAACATTTACTAGCATAGCTGTTTGAAGTTAAGCACAAAACAAAGCCAGATTAAAGAGTGGTTAGAGCATTTCCGCCTCCAGGTTCCACAGATGCCCTCTGCCTCCCTCTTAGCTGAACCACCTCACATAACGCCATTAGCAGGCCTTATCGCCGCCCTCAGGAGGACAACACAGTCCAACCAATGTTGGAAACAGCTGTTTCAACTCATTGTGCTGCATGCTAACAATGCACTGTTGCCACTACCACTGCGACGCGATCAGCAGCATCTACCCCTAATAGCGCTTCAGACCACCCTGTCCGTAAGCCCCTATTTACAAAGATTTTCAATTGTATAACTCGCTGATACCGTCAAATCCTCAAAACACAACCGTTCAGGTTTTGAAACACAGTAGGATCTTTGTTGCCGCATGTGCTTTCCTTGCCTGTTTGGATGGAAGTGTGACGACAGGTTTGCTTTGTTTTTAGGGGGTAGGGAATCTTGTTAGGGGTTGAGAAGGTGAGCAGCGAATTTGAGAGCAACCCTCGGGTCTTCAGGTTTTCGGCCAAGCCCGCCCGGTTGTTGTTATGTAACGGCGCGGCGAGAGGAAGTCAAACTCCGGCTCGACCCTTTTGCCGCCCCACTGTTCCTCTGCGATCCTGTGGGGGGTGATTAGGGATGGGATAATTGGGGGGGAGGGAGCAGAAATCCAAGAGTGGGAAGCCAAATTTTTTTGCAAAGAGGGCTGAATTCCACGACACGGTGCCAAGGGATTGAACAGACTCCAGAAAAAAACACATGCAAGCCCCTTTGTTCTGCAGTCGAACTCTTTTGTTTCACCTGCTGCACCGCTCATTACGGGGAGCTTTACCTGTCAGAGAACATCACCTCTTCTTACTTTATCACATGAATTACTGAGAATCCCTTTGCTTCGGGAAGGCCTGGGAAATGAGGCTGCATGGGAAACGGAGGGCATTTTGTCCCACCGTATTTAACTCAGTACCTGCACTTAAGACAACTAGCAAAAGTCTATGTAAAACTTGGACATAATTTTACTTTATGGGCATCTTTTATGTCTAATTTGCATTGTTTTGACAACAGCAAGTATTCATTTACCAAAGCATCAGCAAAAAAAAAAAGACACCATGTAACTATTTCGGAAGAATGTGTTTCACATTACATGTGTCCCACTCACAAAACACAAAACTTGTATTTTGAAATGCAAGTTTAGTGAGCGTGACACAGAGTTAACTATTTTAAATACGGAGAACTCAGTCGTCTATTTCTAATCTGACAACTTTCTACAAACACGAAGAACTACGACAAGGTAATGTTTTCAAGTTTTGGATTAAGAGGATATTTTGTTCGTCTGACTATATTTATGACGAACACTCATGAATGTTCATGGTGAGAATCGCTAGCCACAAAGTCAGCTGTGCTAACCATGAAGCACCGATCATAAACATTAGTTCCCACTAACGCTTTGCCACATGGTATTTAGCAGAAGCTTAGGCTAAACGCTAATTTTCAACCATGTTGATACTCACTGTCTGTCAGTGACACATGTATTATAACATAGTATTTCAACCTGAACAGGGAAAGATTTGTTTTCCTGTGCGGTTTGTGAGCTTCGGGAGGTGACGCTTTGGAACAGACCTTTTCACTCACGGTTAAAGTTTTATAGCTGTTGACCGTTGCTGACATTGACCATGTTTCCAGCGAGAAAACATCCAAGACGTTAGTAGGCCTTAACTGTTTACCATCGCTGTACAAAGCAGCGATGCATTATGGGTACGGAATAAATGAGAGCTGCTGTGCAAACAGTCTTCGCCTACTTCGAAAATCCAGGGCACAAACATAAACGACTAACAACTTGAAGAATTCCTAACGAAAACTTCAACACAGATGTGGGACTTTGCACAAATGAAAGTGTTTAAAACAGCCAAGTAAAGCACACCCTGTACACTCCGTACGATGCCAACGTTTCATTAAGACAATCCTGCAGAGCTAAAGGCAGCTGTCAAGACGTTTTGTTTGAAGCCGCAATAAAATCATGAAGGAAGCTGAGCTAGAGCACAAACAATCTTAGGTTAACAGCTCAACAGGAAAGAGTTTGCAGAGGCAGAGCTGAAAAACAAAATCTACTTTTTGGGGGTCATATTTTAATAAAGAGGGGTAATACATAAGATTTTAAGATTCTACTAAGCATGTATCTATCAGTACTGATAACAGTGAAGCATCCCACACAGGGATAAAAACCAAAGGAAGCGAAATGAGGTGCAGCATCACTTCAAAATAGATGTATGAGGGTTAGAAATGATTAAAAGATTTATCAAAACCCAAACTGGTCGACCTGCTGTTTGTTGCAAGTCCTTTACCTCGAGGTTAAAGTTTGCTAAATCAATTCCTGTAGGACTTCAAGACTGTCGTGATTCTTTAATTTTTAATTTATTTATTTTTGCTATCAAAATCACTAATTTTGTGGTGCTACTTTAGCAATATTTACAAGAAATTTTTGCAGTATTTTCCCTAATTAAGGACAAAAATGTGACCTTTTCTTTCTCGCAATTTCGATCATGGACAACAACTTGACATCAAGTAAGGATGAGGCAGAAATGTAGTAAAAGTAAGAAATACTGACCCCAGCAGGTTATCAGTCACATAGACCCGGTATTATTGACCATTTTTGAGGAAAATTAGCAAAAACACTTCACCTTACAAAGAAAACATATTCCATATGTGACGGTTTGACGGATAGGGGAGCCAAATGGTAGATTTACTGGTGTGAACTGGTAAATTTGCAGCCAGTTTACACTTTATTGAATCTTTTTAATCTGTCCTATCTGGGTTACTGTTTACATAAAACAAAAGAATTATAATAACTTAAGTTTAACACTAAGAAATTCTATCTCACATTTTTCTTACGTAGCAGATTTCCACTTGGACGGTGCTTTCTATTCTTTATTTTGAAGTTATTTTATTATTCCTGTACACTAAGCTGCTGAATGCTGATGTCAAGAAAATATAGTTTTTCCCCACTGATTCTGTTACATTTTCCAAACTTCTTCTTTCCATTAACTTGAAGCACTGACATTGACGATGCATTCAACGTTGAGAAGGTGACAAAAAGGAATAATTCACCATTTTCCACCCCCACACAAATCCACCCCAGTGGATCCCTAAAGCCCCTGCCCTGCGTCTAGCCATTAGACGTGTTGACGTTCAGAGCTCTACATGTTTCTGTGCCGTCAACGCTTTCTAAAGATAACACCTCGGCATCATTCCACCTCTTTACGCCCTCCGAACGCACAACAACCCTGCTGCGAAAGAGACAACTAAAATTAAACCTCGAACAAGAGGCTCTCATTAGCAGAGGGGGGAAAAAAAACATGCGAGAGCAAACGGGTATAAATGAGATCTGAACAGGAAAAATAATGAGCTCCTGGTTAAGTTGAAGCTGACACCTTGGAAATCGGATACCCGGCCTGCATGAAAAAGACAAAACAGCCAGATTCCCCTGTGGGACGAAAAGTGTCTCTTTCTGTATGCAGAGAGGAGTTTGTCCCAAAAATGAACCTGGCCGTTTTGCTGACCTGACCACTGTTTCCCCTCTTTTTTTATTTTTCCATCTACAACATAAAACCTCATTAGCTCACACATACACTGCCACACCCTCTCACACACACACACACATCAGAGAGCTTCTTTAATCCCAAGAAGGAAAGCCTGCATGTAATTTGATCTTTCCACGGCAGTGCTAAGAAATTCTCAGGAGAGCCGTGTTTTCCATAGTCATGCTCTGGGTTTTTTTTCCTTTCTTTTTCTCACGCTTATGAAAAGAGACAAGCGGCGCACCGAGGAAGGCCGCGGGTTCTCCCTCACGTCCAACATCGACGTGGAAAACGGCAAACTGAGGCGATTTGTGGAAAACTCTTTTCTTGGGTTTAAAAAATGCCTCATGGAACCGTTCGTAAACCCTGAACTCTTTTCACGGCACAACCAATCGCACGAGTCGCTTAATCCAAACCCACGGCTCGCAATCGCCTGCCTAGCGACCACCGTGCGTCCGCCCCACGCAAACAATCTGGACGAGACAGATTTTACATTTAGCGGAGAGTCGGTTGACCGCCACTCAGGGGATTTGAAGATCAAGAGCCAGAGAGATTACGGAAAGTCAAATGCGTGGACGACTAGAGGAATGGATGGATCTGTTCAGAGTGTGTTTATTGCAGAATGAAGCATGTCAAGCATGCTTCATTCACAGGCTTCATTTTATGGAGAGAAAAAAGGGACAAAATTCAAAACAATAAATACATCAGCAAGTCATTAATTAAATATATCATGAATTAAGATAAATGTCTAATTGATATATGTGATTCTGGATCGGATTTCAGGTAAATTATTGAGAATTATCTCTACTGCTATCGATCCCTCTGATATGATATTTATTGTTACTGATTTATTGTCCACCATGAAATAACTTTATCTGGGCGGGGTTAAGGGTGGACCTGTGGGCGGAGCTAATCCTGGATCTGTTGAACTCCACTAGATTAGCAGCATTTATTGATTGTTCATACAACAAAATCAATAAATTGTCTATTAAATACAATTTTAACACAATTATGTCATGGAACATTTAGCTAATAACTTATTTTGTATATTTTTATATGTCATAAAAAATATATTTCAACCATTTAGGTTGATATTTAGTGTTGCTTTAACACAGACTGCTATTTACTGAAGCCCTTCAAAAATATAATACACCAAATATTATAGAGAAGAACCTTTTATCAGAAGAGACCAGAGATCGGTTTTCCTCAAAACGTGTGCATTGAGTCTGGATTACATACATCAGCGTGAGAGAGAGATTTATCTGTGCACAGTTCCGACCCATGTAAACTCATCGGATCAGAGTTTACAACGTACAGAAATTGAATCTGACATTTTTACTAGATGTTGCAGCACACATAAAATATCTAATATTCTAAAATCAATCTCATATTATTGATGCAGTCTTCTCAACTGCGTTTCAAAAAGAAAAACTCCTTAAATAATGTCAAATATTTATTATTTTCCACATGAGCAACTTTTCTCTCCCTGACAGCCGACGCCCCGGTTTGGACCGACCTTTCACCCCGTCACGTTCTCAACCAATTGGCTGGAGCGATTCTGTGATCCAGATTTAGCACGGCTATCAGTGGCACGGAGAATGTTGGCCAGTCATGGAGGAAGCAGAAGAGAAGCGTTTACCAGGAAGACAGAAAGCCAAAACCTGCGGAATCCTTCGTGATTACAGAGCAGCGTTTTGGTCCTAGTTTAAAGTCAAACAAATAAGTGTCATTCCTAAACATTATTCACAAACCTTATTGTGAAAAGTAGCAAGTACTTCAACATTTATTTATTATAATAAATCTAAACAACTGCCTCAGATTCTTCATCTCCTTTATTTTCATAGTTTGTGTTTTTACATTTTTACTCCCCGCGTTGCCATCTGCAGTGCTAATTAGCTAGCATAAAAAATGGATGGATTTATGCCTGGAAATGGAGAGGATTTGTACGCTGTACTCTGAAATTAAGTGAATATTTAACGGTCTGCAATCTCCACGAAATACAAATAGCAACTGATGTTTAGTGCCACGTAAGCTAGCACTAATGGAAACATCGCTAATTGTGGAGAAGTTTAAAATATTAAATAAATTCCTCTGTTCAGGTTTTGAAAAAGTAAAACATTCTTAATTCTCCCTGTTTCAACCATTTTTGATTGTCATTGATTGTGTTTCTTAAAGACATATCCAACAAACCTACAATCAGTAGCTAACAGATGCTAACGGTGTTAACAAAAACATCGCTAATCACAAGAAAATTTAAAATAACATTTAAATCCTTCTGAGTTTTGACAAAATAAAATAGATTTCTAGTCTCTCTGTCTCCCAACCATTTTTAAATGTTAATAATTGTGGGTCTTAAAAACATATCTAAGAATACAGCTAAAACCAGTAGCTAACAAGTGCTAACGGTGCTAATAAAAACATTGCTAGTCACAAGGAAGTTTAAAATAACAACTAAATCTTTGTCTCTGGATTTGGAAAAACTAAAAGAGATTTTAAGTCTCTCTCTCTCTATTCGAATGTTATTAACTGCGAGTCTTGAAAACATATGGAAAACAGCTAAAATCAGTAGCTAACAGTTGGCCAAAGCTACAGAGGAACTGGAGGTATGACATCACCAATATTTGATTCGTGCATCTCTATTCTCTAAGACTCTACAGTGAAAGCAGTGGTGAGCTGCAGTGTGATCACACCTACCTCAAAGGCTTCACCGCTAATTTAAATCAGTTCACAACCATTTTTTTTTAATGATGGTAAAATTAGAGACATTTTCACAAGCTAATCAACGCCGCATAAAAGTACCTCGAACACACGGTGCGATGCGTGTATTTTTAGGAGACAGTGTTTCAGATGACGTGTGTGTGTGTGTGAGAGCATCAGGAGAAATAAAGAGTTTCGCACGAAAGCAGAAACTCATCATACAGCACTCACCGATGCAGGCGTGCACACGGACGGTCAGCTGGGTCCGCAAAACAACACTGTGCTTCTTCCCTCTGGACCTGAAACAGCGGGAGGGGAAACAAATAAACCATAAGAATGACAAATAAATAATTATTGATTTATTTTTTGGACACGTAATAATTTATGTTGCTGTGTGAGAAGCGACAGAGGTTTTGTATTTTGCAGACAGACAGTGACCTGCATCAAATTTGCGCCCCTATATTGATACGCATCTGAAACTGGAAATTAGACAGCAGAAACGCAAGGAGACACAACAAACGTTTACACACACACATCCATCCATTCATCCATCTTCTTTACACCCTTGTCCCTGTTTACACACACACACCTACGCAAAAAAAAAAAAACCCTGCATGCCAACATGTTGATGTTGCGTTCATACTAAGCAAGACATTCCCTGATCTTTCTGGACAAATCAGTGTCTTCCATCAGCAACATGATAAAATCCAACAAAAGCAGGGAAAGCACCGCTCTGACAGTGTGTACTGCTGCTACTTATACAAAACAAGCAGAGAAGCAAAATATAAAGAAGAGAGCGGACAGATTTCTGTTATCAGCTGGGAAGTGAAGGAAAATATCAGCACAATCTGTCAAAGTATTTTCTATATTCTGTTGCCTTGGCAAAGCAACAACAATGTGGTGCAGATTTTCAAAACGAGCAAAGAAAAACCTGCATAAAGTGGATAAAAAAACGCAGCATTAGAGATCAGAGACTGAGTCTAATTTAGATTTATTTTTAATGTTTTAATTGGTACAAAGGCAGATAACAAAATAAATAAATAAACAGCTCAGAAGCAGGTCAGTGCGCGACATAATCTCACAGCGATTTTCTCTCCCAGGCCTTCGGACGCTGAGCTGTCCGTGCCGTGAAGGGACTTTGTTTACTGCGAGCTGCGGTCAGCAGCGTCCCGCCACAGCTGGAGTCTCGACGCATATTTGACTTGTGGGAAAATTCGGAGTGAAAATCTGGTGACCAAAATGCTTTATCATGTATGAGAAGCTGCAGTTCTCTGGCTAAAGGTTGTTTTTTTTCCCATCTTCTAGGCCTTCCATCCATGTTAGAAGTTTAAATATTTAGTATAACAATAATGAAGGTAAAACCATTTATTTTTGCATGCATTGTGTGTGTGTGTAATATAAAACGGGGATTTGTCAAATGCAGGTATTGGAATTCCCCATTACGTAACTGAACAAAGAGCCACGTCCAATCAGGAATTAGCCTCACCACATGTTGTTGATTTTCAAAGCAGTTAAGAGATCTTAAACTAGAGAACACAAATTAAACCAAAAAATAAATAAATAAAAACAAGTCATTCTGACTGTGAGCAATTTACAAATTTAAAAAAGTGTCCATCTTAAAGAGTGATCATGGGGCAGGAAAGTCATACCAATACAAACCAGTCAGAAATACTTATTATAAATTATTATTCACCTGTCCATTCTCTGGACACAGAAATGTCCACATGGAAACAAGCACGCATACAATTAGACACGGATAACATCGCTCGTCTGGGGGACAGCCAGCACCGACCACGCTGCCGTCCCCAAACACATCAACGTACCGCAACTCTCCACGAACACACAATGTCGCAATCGTGCAAGCAGCCCCCCATTAGCAGCTGCCTGTGTGTGTGTGTGTGTGTGTGTGTGATACTCAGGGGTCTAACGGGAACACGCTTCAGGCGCAAAAAACAAATCCAGACAACAAAAAAGTTCCTCTAAAGTGTGGTTTAATTAATTTGCTAAAGATGGCTCGTTGTAAAGCTAGGAGTTAACTAGCAAACGTGGTTAAACACATTCATGATTGTTTTGGGTTTTCAAACGTTGTGATGCTCGCAAAGTGTCTTTTGTGCAGTTTCTAGTGCAAATCTCTTAGTTTTGTCTCATTTCAGGTCTACTAAGTCAAGTAACTTTCCAGGAAGATATAGAAGCTTGTGTTAAGTCAATAATGTCTTAATATTGACATATTAAAAAATCTACTAGCTCCCCTGACAGATTTCTAATCTTTTTTACATGGGAAAAAATGTCTTGTTATAAGTGAAGGCATCTGCCAGTGGAACTACAACTTTATCATCAATGTTAAGAACTTATTGACTTAAAACAAGGTCCAAGGTCCTGCTGACAAGTTACTTGTCAGTTAATTATGTTTTAATTTAAATGTACTGAAATATTTACACTAGAAAGAAAGTCAGAAATACTTTGTGTTTTTGTTTTTTCCTGCAGTGTGCTCAATGTTTTTGATTTTTATGTCACTGAATATCTTCCTAACCTCACCAAACTATTTCCAATTATAGAGAGCAAAAAAAAAAAAACACACACACAAGCTATTAAGGCTAACTATGCTAAAAGGACATAATTTGTTTGGCTGGTCTTGAAAACGGGGTTGTGACAATAACAAAACTCTGAAAATGTTTTCTAGTCACTTGCTTTTGGAAGGCAGCTGTATCTGTAATGGTCATCGTTTCTAAGCGAGGGCTCGAACGGGAGTCTTAGACATAAAGAACATTGAGTAAAACTGAGTCTAGCGATGACAGATTACGATACTTAGATTACAACTGAAAGATTTCCAACAGCTTGATTTCTCTTACTTGTAAGAAGGAAGAAATTGAAGTAAGTTGTCTTTGAGCCAGCTGACCATCAGTGCACGGCAACAGACGGGAGAAGGTCAGCGCTGCGATGCTCTTGACTCTTAATGGCTTTGACCAAAAATTATAAAGAACTAACTGAACATTTTGTCTGTGCAGAAGTTCCACTAAAAAATCTCGCTGTTAGTTGCTGTAATATTCAAATTCAGACAACTTTATTAATCATTCGCCTCTAACATCCATCCACTAACCAGAGTCACTGACTAATTGAATAACAATATTAGCAGAAAGATAAATTAATAAATTTTTTGCAGTATTTTTTTTTATAAATGTGTTAAACATAAAATTTATTTATTTTCTTTTTGATGTTTTTATATATATTAAACCTAAAAATAGGAGTAAAATTGTTCTTGAATTGAAACATGAAAGCAAGTTTCCTGTAGCAGCTGTAAAAAAAAAAAAGCAAACAAACAAAAACTAATCAAAATATGAACTTTTTGGGATTGTTTCCGCTTGATTACGAAAAAAAATAAGATAAAAAAAGATGACTCCTCGGATTGTGAAAGGTTGCTGACTCTTAGTCTGGAGTGTAAAATCCTAATAAATTACATGGGATTTGTGGTTGCAAGTGACAAAGTGTGGAAAATCTCAGTGGGTATTAATACCTTCGCAAATGGCAAATAATGTTCTCATAGTTTCAGGTTTTATAGCAAATCCTGAAGCCTCCAGGGAGAGGTTGCTCTTGGCTCTAAACAGAAACACAAAGTGGAAAACTACGGCAATATACGTGACGACGTTTTGTTTTGTTTTTTTGCTACAATTTAGTGTCAGCACAACCTGTCCTTTATACCTTCCAGTTTTAATTTTTTTTATTTTACTACAGTATGTCATTTATTAAAAGAAGAAAAAGAAGAAGAAGAAAAACAGAGAGAAGAGTTATTGCTGTGGAAAGGAGGGCACATCTGACCTGCTTTACAGACTGCTTCATACTTTCCATGAACTTGTGCTTCCAAAAAAAAAAAAAAAAATCCACATCCAGCAGCTTGTGATTCTGCTCGTTATATGAGAATAGAAGGAACTCAGAGAATATGTTTTGTGTGGGGCAAAGTGGCGGAAGAGCCTTTGTCTCGTTGCGGTGTGGTGATGAGCGGAAGGGTCTTACCCTGCGTCGTCCGCCTGAAACCCCTCCAGCTCGTCCCTTTGCTCGGCCAGCGAGGACTCCAGGTCCAGGTAGGTCCCATTGTGGGACAGCTGAAGTGTACAATCATCGAGCTGCAAAAAACACGAGAAAGACACGGGAGTGATGCAAACACCTGATGAAACACAGAAATCGAACCAGAAACAATCAAGAACATCTCGTCGCTTCCATTTCAACGCAACTCAAACTTCGCTTTCGGTCCCCGGAAAAGGCTAGTAAAGTCCATCTGGTGATTGGACCCACTTTTCAAGTGGTCACTTACTTACATCTATTTATGTTTCACACCCTTGAATAAGAAGAAACAACGTGAACCTCTGAAATAAAGCCGCTTTATTGGTTCGAACAAACGCCATGTGCAGTTGTCGGTGGCGGAGCGGCGGCGATCTGCTTTTGGCATTACGGCGGAGCTGTTGAGGGAATTAACTCGCAATAAAGCTGCAGGGACGTGAAACCAAAACCAGAGTGGAACACAGAGCAAAGGGGCAGCTTTTAGTGCATGTAAATACCAGCTGCGGGAAATGTGACACTTGAATTTTGCTTAAATTCGTATTAGGCGTGAAGATTCAGCATTTTTAGGTGTCTCTGCATCTGTGAACAGGGTGCAGGGGGTTTCACCCAAAACCTCTCTCTCGAAAACAACAACAACAACAAAAATACCTTAGATCTCGCACCTAGACGCTGTTTAATCAACAACAAAAAAAGCACTGTAAAAGATAGACTTGGTTTTGGCGTGTAACGGGAAACCCTGCTGGGTTTGGAACCAGGTGCATGGCCATGTATCTGCACCCCACCGCCGTGGATCTTTTATGAGCGCAGTCACAAGTCGGAAGCAGGTGCAAACAACTATCGGAGACGACTCACAAAACGCAACTTGCATCATTGTTGCAGCGGAGAGCCTGGGAGTGTCGCCGTAGTTCCTAGTTCGTATCAAACCTTCCAGACCTCTCACTGGGTCGTTCTGGTTCTGGTTCTGCTCTGCTAACCCCAGAAGCAAACATGAGGAAGCAGCATCTAGTTTTTATGCGCCACAGATCCAGAGCAAACGTCTAGAGCACTGCCCAACAGCTGAAACACTGTCTAGAGTTGCCTTTGATCAACATGATGGGCTTTTGCTTGATGATTCTGATGTTGACATTTGACAAAATGTAATGTTTGTTGCTTGTTTCATAATTGATGACTATATGACATTTTGTTTTATTTTGTTTTTTTACATTGTAAGGCACTTTGAACCGCCTTGTCGCTGAAATGTGCGATACAAATAAACTTGTCTTGGAGATCAGAGGAGTCATCCATCGGTATTTAGCAGGTCGGTGGTATCGTTGGGAATATCACAAGCTCCCACACACACACCCCCACACACACACACACTCCTCCACAGCCAACCATTCAAGTGGCCTTACGACACTTTGTGACCAGGGAAAAACCTGCTCCTGCTCCCTGTCTGCCCGTCCCTCCCTTTCACGCAGAAACAGGGACGGACTGTCGGACGGACGGACTCGCAGCATAAATATAACCCTTGCTATATTTACTCTGTTCTGAGGTAAGCGCGCACTCGGGGCGTAGAGGGTGGGTGAGTCCACAAGGACCTCAAGTCAAATGGGGGCACAACCAAGACAGACACCAACGTTAGCATGTTGCTGTTTGATTTGAACATGTCCAGATCGTAAACAGACAGTTTTGTTTTTATGACTTTTGACCAACAATTAGCAAATGCAACATCAGATTTTGGGTCTGATTTCTGGACAAATATAAATAAATTGAGTTGAAATCGAATGTTAGGACATTCAAATTAAACTGGATTGTCTGCGTGTGTCTACCAGCGAAGGTCTGGTGCAAATTTCCTGTGCTGTTTGACCTCAGACCAGGACAATGGCTCTCGTACTTTTTTACTAGCGCTCCAGTCAATAGTTAGAACTTACACATTTTTCATCAACCATTGCATTCACAGATATTTTTCAAACACTACTGCAACAGGACTTTTTGTTGTTGTTGTTTTATATTGTAGAAAACAAAAAAGAGAACAAATTGTCATTATTCACTGGTGCTGATAGATTGGTTGAAGAACATTCACCATTTTGATCACTTTGTTAAATTTTCAATTTTAATGGAAATGTTCCTGAATTAAAGACTAACGTCACAAACCCTAACCTAAAAAGCCAACACCAAAGTTGTTTTGTTTTTTTTGTCTTTTACTGTACAATCTAATCTTCCACCAACACAGTTTCATACAATCTTCTTTACTGAACCTGTTCCACAACGTTGACAAATACAATGCAGAGAATATATTATTAACTTGCATCGCCAGAAGCAGCCGCCTGGTCGATAAGCATATCTAATACAGAATCCCACTGGTTCTGCAGTTTGGAACTGGAGCATAATTGGGTTTGATGTAATCCCCACATCCGAGTTCCAACCTCAGAGTTAACTGGAACGTAACACACCACCCATAGCGGAGTCAGAGTCCTCTTCACCGCTCACTTCTTTTGAAAGTTTCTGTTTCAAGCAACACGCCTTCTTTGGTTGCTGGTGGCTCTACAAGCAACTAAATTATTTGTGTTTGTCTTGGAAATAATTCATTTGTAAATTTCTACAGCGTACCAATAAAAACAGGTACTTTTACTACAGATTGATACAACATTAGCATATTTTCTCTGGTCTTTCTTTTATCGCTCTTCTCTTAAGTCAATCCAAGAAGAAGTACCCCCGATCTTACACAATACTCAGACATAATGACACCAGTCCTGCTCTAGGTTCCCTCTCTTTCCCTCAGAACAACATTAATCCATCTGTGTTAACTAGCTAATCCACTTAGCAAAACGCACCGCTAACACACACAGGTCCGCAGAGATGTTTTGGCCAGCTAAAGCTAAACACTTGTGATTTATGTATTTTCTCAAACAAAGCACACTATGGTAGGTAGCGAAACACAAAAGAAGAATAGAATTGCAAAAGAAAATGGTTACAAAAGTAAAGTTAGCATAAAAAAGATGAACCCACAATGCTAAAGCTAGCTTAGCATCATGTTCAGATAAAAACGTTTTTTGGAGGAATGGGGGGAGGTTGATGTTCACGACAACGTTGGGTCAATGTTAATTGAAAACAAAGTGAAACAGTTTATAAATTGTTTTCTGTGCAGATTTCAACAAAACAAATTTACGGGTTGTTTACAGAAAAGTGTCCGAATTTTATTCTATGGCCAAAATTATCCTGGTTTGCGGGGCTTTATGAAAGAGAAATCTGGGTTTTTATGTCTAAAATCAGATACAACACAGTGCGGTAAAGTGAATCCACATACAGTTAATCCCAAATGTGAAACCATTGTTGTTCACACTTTCAATGTGTGTGAGAACTGGTAAATCTGTCCAGGACTGGGACAAAAGGAGTGGAAACAAGTGGGGGGTTTCATGTCCTGTCCCACTGCCCTAGTTCTTTTTTTTATTTATTTTTTTTGCTGCTGTGGGAATTAGACAAAAGCATTTTTAATCCCATTCCACAGTCGTTCTCCAACATCACCTTAATTTTCACTTCTTCAGAAATTCACCAGTCAGGTATTTCTTTACAACTGATCTCTTATTATTTTTTCTTTAAAGGTTTGATTATTCCAATTTTGACCCGTTCAAATGTTTGTTTGTTTTTCTCCAATTTTTCTTCAATTTTTTTTTTATCCAAAAAGACAATTACTTACAAGTTTCTTAAACAAGGTAATTTAAAAAAAAAGGTGGCCATAGTGGGAGTTCTTAGTTTTAATGCCCTAATGCAGCGGCATCAAACTCATTTTCGTTTTAGGCCCAATCAAGATCATGAAAGCTCTTAAAGGGCCGGTTGTGCCGAATGTATTGATAAAACCCGTTCACAAACTGTTAATATATGAATGAATTCCTAAAATTAAATATTATTGAACATCTTTTCAGTCCCTCCAGGATTGCATAGTTCTTTTTGTGATTTTTTTTTGCAATAGAAAACAAAGTATTTGTGACACTAATTTGGAAATATTTGCAATATTTGCACTTATATCCATGACAGTATATGCGACTTTTTATTACTTGCTGTGTGGATTATGGACTATAATCTGACATCAGTAAAAGCTGAGGCAGCTGTTTAGTACAAGTAAGAAAGTTTTTGACAATTTTTGAGAAAAATCTGCAATAAACTCCCAGTTATATATTAGCTCCAAAAAGTCAGAGGATTTGTTGATTTTGCATGAATTTCCACAATAATTGTCAAGGAACCCGAGGAACTGATTGATTGATATAATTTGGCAGTAAACAGATAAAAACAGCATTGATTTTATTGACAACTTAATGTTTAAGCGCACTTAGTGTTTAGTCTAGAATCTAGAGGGCCACATAAAAAGCTATGGCGGGCCGGATTTGGCCCACGGGCCTTGAGTTTGACACATGTGGAAACTAAAAAATTGATATAGAAAATGTCAAGCGCGGATAATAATTGATCAACTTTTACTTGATCAATTGATTCTGATTTTTGACCTATTGAAAAACGCATCTCTACTGGAATCTGTGGCTGGCAAATCAAATACGGCAGAGACTTTATGGTTTGATGCATCAATGACAATAATCTCGTAATTCCATCATTTTCTGATGGATTCAAAACTCTTACATCATCCAGCACCTACGACCTCCCTCATCTCTTCTATGTCACATAATCTTTCAAATAAAAAGATCAAGGAAACACGCTGCTCAACTTCCCAATGCACAGTCAACCAAAGCCAGTCTCTTCCTATTTGTCTCGAGTGACGCAGGTATTAATGTAACAAAACCACGTCTCGCTGTTTGTCGATGGAAGAGAGTTGGCTCCACAAAACGGGGGCCAGAGGAACATAGTGACCGATCTGCTTTACAGCCATTTAACCAAATTCTCCCAGAAGGAGTGAAGCAAAGAGAGGAAGAAAAAAAAAAAGACAGGAGGGCGAGAGGGGCGGGATGTAATTACTTCCATGTTAAAATAACAGCCAGCCTGCCGGTGATCGTGGTCAGTCGACAGTTATAGATGCCCTTACGTAATTTAGCCGGCGACTTTTAGAGACGCAAGAGATTCTGTTCTATAAAGAGCGTGGGGGGAGGGCTTTTCCATGTGGCCATTAAGTCTCTCAGGGCTGCTTTAACAAGAGCTATTCGCTAATTCAATAAAAGTCGACCTCTGAAGTGCAGGATTTACTGGGGTTTTTTTGTTTTGTTTTGTTTTTTTTTTGTAGGGGAAGGGAGTTCCTCATTGTAAAAGTATGCAGCACCCTGCAAAAGTATTCATGCCGCTTGGGCGCATTGTGTGGCATTACATCCACAGACTTCAGTGTATTTTACTGGGAAACTGTTTGGCTGACAAACGCATGAATGAAACCGGAAGACAAGAACACACAATTTTCAAATTGTTTACAACTAAAAATCTGGAAAGTGTGGCATGAATTTGTATTGGAACAAAGTTTGCAAAATTGTCTTCAGAAAAAAAAGATTTTGACATGGCTTTGAAATAATATTTTATTTGTTTTTTTGTCATTTATTTTCTTTTGATTAATATATTTTTAATACTATTATACATTCTTGTACATTTTGTCATTGCTCTGTTTTTCCCCCCACACATTTTTTTTAGCTTTAATGCCCATTTATGTTGATCAAATGAAGGGAGTGACACTTTGGGGAGTGTTTTTATTCATTACACACAACATTTAAATACAAGCCCACTTAAATGTTTGAATATTCTTAATAAAAATCTTCAGAAATCACCTCATTAGTGGAAAGAACAATCGGCAACAGAAAAATCTTTTTTGAGGGTCGACTTTAAAAACAAAGAGTTACTTTCTGGTGTAGGTGTGAACCCATCTTCACCGCGAGGCATGACGGTTTGAGCTGTTGTGACCAAAACAATATTAAAACTCTACCTTGATCCCATTGAAATTCACTAAAGTTTGCTGTTGTGATGGTACGAGATATGAAAAAACGTACCCCTGCAGCAGCCCGAAGCCAGTGCGGTGAGCTGGACCTGACGTGTTTCTCTTTGATGATGATTTATCTGAACTGTTCTGACAGAAGGGAAAGAGCAGTTTGGACCAAGCAACACATCCAAGGCTCTCCGATTTAGCCCTAGCAACCCGGGCTGTGTGTTTATACTTGTGTTTGGTCAGAGAGGTGGAAGAGGAGGTAGAGGAAGAGGACAGGAAAACCACAGCGCCCAAAGTGAGGAGAACAAAGTGTCGCAAGGATCCAGGCCACGGCCACAGGAATTCTGGGACAAGTGACCTATACTTTACATGCAGCCGAGCCAGTCCAGCGCAGAATTCTCCCATCACAGCATAATAACACAGGGAGAAAAGTTCAGGACGTTGAGGTACAGCGAGGAGAAAAGGCCGCTTTATAAGACTGGGAAATAACCCAATAAGTGGCACAAATCACTTTAAAAAGTGTCATTTTTCAGATTTTCCCATGTTATCTCCAGAGTAAATCCTTAAAAAGCACCAAAGTTCGAATCCCGACTATGCGACGGGCAAAAGCGAAGCGATTCCATCCCATCCCTATAATCCAAGCACAATATCCAGTTGCCATAGCACACGCTCTTCCTCTGTGATGGGAATAAAATTGCAAACACAAACACAGACTGCACCATCTGTCCTTGCATAAGTCGTAATCATAAGCTTTTCTGTGCTGTGGGCTATTTTTCATTTGTTTTGTGGCTTTTAAGGATCGGGCAGCACAAGATCCACTGGTTTTGGAAAAAGCCACTCTGCTGTCGAGTGCTGGCTCGCCGACGGGGTCATGCGGCAGCACTTCAAACTCCCCGAGTCTCCCTTTGGTTTTCAATTTAAACTTTACTGTCTGCTTATGTGAAAATCTCACAAGTAAGAGGGCGTATAATAAGGTCTGCATCACTTTGACGGCTCGCCTGGGTGAGTTCTGGGCATCGGCTGGTCACCGATACCAAGGTACTAAAGAGTTACGATTTTAAAACCATTGGAATTCTCCATCATGCAATCCTACGGTACAACGAGCTTTCAATGAGATGCCAGAGAATGTGCCACCAGAGTTTATGCTTTGAAGCATTCCCCACTTGTTGGTCAGCATTAGCAGCTAGCTTAGCAAGAGCTACTACAGTTTCTGCAGAAGAAACAAGATTGACCACTTGAGATTACATTGTACTATTGAAAGTATTTACTTGAAAGCTTTCTTCAAGGTTTAGCAGTGCGTTTATGTGACTTTTTGTAGATTGTTATATCTGGGAGGTCAGACACAAATCAATCAGCGATTGTTAAAAAGTTTTAATTGCCGATTGGTTGATATAAATTTTTAAACATTTTTTTTAGCTGAAATGTTGCTAAATATAGCAAGAAATTCACAGAGTTGGTAACAGTGAGGTGACTATTGCCAACTGCAAACATGAAGACGTGACCCGTTGGGTGGGTCTATCAGCCAATCCTCTCTCAGAGTACAGTGGCTAATTTTTAGACCTTAAGGAGGCAGATAAGATCGGCTTCACATTTAAGTATCGGCCACTCATAGAAGTCCCAAAATTAAGGAAATCAGATCCGATTTATCGGCTGGTCCATTTATTGACACACCCCTAATCTTTACTCTAATTTACCTAGAAGGTATTCTACAGGGTTAAGCTCAAGAAACAACCAATTGCGACCGACTAATCATGCGCCGATACAATTTCTTCTCTCATGAAGATCGACTATTCATGTGAGAGTAAGAAATCAATTGCAGGAAATTGCTAGCAGTCTTCAACATGTTCTAACTGCTGTTTACATCATCCGCAAACTTGACTTGATGTTGGGAAATATATTGAACAATTGTCATTCCAATACACTCTCTGCAATATCATAACCACAAAGAGCAGCCAAAATATAATATTGGGTAGGTTGTTATATTTTAGGTGCCATGCAGTAGAATTAGATTTTCCAGTGATATATATGGCTATATTCAACATATATCCAAAAACGTCTTCTAATATCATGCAGCCCAAATTAGGAAATCGGGGGTCAGCAGGTCAAGTATTTTTTAAAAAGGGATATTTTTCCCCTTGTTCATCAAGACTTAAGAACTTCCACTGTTTATATTTCTAAAAATACATTAACTCAGAGCATGCACTTTAATAAACGTTTTCTTAGTTTAATAACATATAAATATAAAGTTTAGGAACAAATGCCATGATAAAGAAATAGAAACCAACTTTGCCAAAGAACCTGCAGCAGAATCTCTGAGTTCTGATGTTATTTTTTATTCAGAACAGAAACGGCCAGTCAGATCTGAAAGAAAATCAGAAATCGGCCTATCTCTAATAATAACTCTAGGAAATGTTTGTGTTCATACCAATATCAAGTGGAAACCATGTTATTTTTACTTGATTCTATCATCCCTCGAGAATGTCATACCAGTCCATGCCTGGTGTGATCATGTGTTCCAGTCAGCCTTGTCAGTGAGGAATGTACCGTTTTGTTTCAACGTCATCTTTTCTCCCCATCGAAACGGCCCTAAAGCTGCATCTTTCCTGCTCCGACACGCTCCTCTGACTGAGCCGATCATCGGTGATTGGGGTTGCAGTGGGACTGTCACTTGGGGGCAGAGGAGTGGGACACCTCGGGATATATCTAGTCACCCTGTTGTGTTTGCAGCCACCTGTTAGAGTGACGAGTAGAGCACAGACATGCAGCAATCGAGTTCACTCGGCTGGAGGAGATTTCAACCTGACGGGGTTCATTCTGAGACTGAGAAACCCCTAAAACGGCAGGGTCAAAAGGAAAGACCTCTTTATTTTTACTACTGTAGAACTGGAAAGGGCAGTATACACATTAAGCCCTCAAAAAAAAAGTGTACTTCATTGAGGAAAACTCCATAAAAATTGTGAAATTTCATTCCGGCTTTTGTTTACAATGTGTGCCAACCCAGATTATTAGTGACCCGCGCTCTTTTTATAAACTTCCTGCAACCGCCCCTGGATATTTAATCTCTTATAAGTGAAGGCAGTGTTTGGAAGCTGCTGAAGGCTTTGTGGCAACCTTGTTTCATTCCACAGATTGGAGTCACTTGTGTGCTGAAAATAGCCTCTGAATACTGGTTACTGGAGCCTTGAAGGGGAGAAAAACAGAAGTCCAAAAACTCCATGTGGTTCTGCTCTAACTTCCCCCCAAACACATCCAAACGTTAAAAACATAAACAAACTCATATTGTACTATAGATCAACTCATCAGCATCCCATGTTCTGTTTTGCTTTTGTTTGTTTCCATAAAGGAAGGTGAGTCCAGCGCTGTTTACCAAAGGGATTATCCTACCTTGTGTGGAGCTTTGAGGAGCCGGTGGACGCCCGCTAGCTGGTTGATGAGGGGGATGTCCTCCCTGAAGGTGTACACCGGGGGTCTGGTCGGCTCTGGAAAGTTAGTGCTGTTGAACGGATCGGTGTCATCTAAAAACTGAACCCTGCAGACGAACGTGGCCATGCTGCATCCATGCAAGTGGCTTCTTCTGAGGGGACGGACGGGGCAGGGTAAGAGGGTAGGAGGGCAGTCGAGGGGTTTTGGGGGAGTGGAGGGGGTAGTGGAAGGAAACCGGCGCGCTCCTCAAGCCGGTAGCGACAACAAATCCCCGTCGCCAAGAGCGCACGGAGCGAAGGTGGGGAAGTGGGCGCGCGGGTGCCGGAGAGATGCAGTCGGGACTCCTATGTCGCCCTTTCCCCGTCTGCGGCGAGGCTCGCTCGGTCCTGAGCGGTCGGGAGTTATTCTCGGAGAGGCAGGTGGCCGGTGATGAAGAGGAGGGAGCAAAGCGGAGAGTGAAGGATCAGCGCAGCCTGGCTGGGACAGCCGGTCTGCTGTCTGTCTGTCTGTCTGAGCCTAATCCACCCCACCCCTCTCTGAGTGAGCTGTGTCTATTTTCCCCTCTGCCCTCCTCCTCCCTCACTCTCTCCTGCTTTCCAGTGGCTTCCTCCATGAAAATCATCTGAGCACTAATCCGATGGTCATCTCGACGACATTTTAAACTGAATAATAATTGTAAAAAATAAATAAATAATAAAATACATCATAATAATGATAATAATGAAGAGTTTCGGGATAAAATGTATGCAACCTATACTACTTTATTTTGGTTGTAATTTATTCATTTATTTATGTTATTTATTGACACCAGAACTTTGTTTTGATAGTTATTCCTGTGGAAAATTGCTGATCTCTGGCGACATCTTGTGGCCACACCTTGCAGCTGCATTCTCTTTAGTCTGTGGCATTACAGCAAACTGCACTGTACTTTATTGGAGGTTTATATAATGGACCAACAAAAAATGATTTTATATTTATTTATTTTTGCTGTGAACTAATGGATAAGTATATCACTCTGCTGTTTTTCAATGACCAAATGCTGTACTCCTCTTTGCTAAAATTTGCATTAAATTTTAAAGATAATAAAATATCAGATTGATTTTAAGTACCTTTGAATTAGTTAAAAAATATAATTTTGAAATGATAAACACACAATAAAAAATATATAATTCCCATGAAAATCGGTCAAAATAGATGATTCTATCGTTTTTTTTAAAAAAAGACATCAGTATCGCGATGCTGCCATCTGCTGGTTGCCTCGGGAAGCTATTTTGATTACACACGACTCACTAATTAATCAACACATTTAAAACGATAAGCCGCTAAACATTAAAGCCTAAAATATATATATATATATTTTTTTTTTATTTCATCAAGTTTTAAACCTTTTTACCTGAAGACATAAAACAAAAAACACAGTCACATCCAGCTTTTACAAGCCTCAGTAGAAACTGAGTAAGGTTACAGGATAAATATTATTACTATTATTATTATTTCAACTAATCAAAATTAATACTGAAGATGCTGGCAGTCTGGCAGCTAAATCTAGCGTCAACTTCCTGGGTAATTAAAGAGAAGAATTGGACAAATATCTCCTTTATACCACAAGGGGGCAGAAACCCTCTGTTTTATCCATCCATCCATTTACACCCTTGTCCCGGGAGGTGCTGGTGCCCATCTCCAGGTAACGACCGTCTGTTTTAACCGGAGCTAAATTAAGTGAGTGTTTGGAAAACCTAAACTAAAACTTATAGAAGTCAAAAGTTTTCTTACATATCCACTCAAGTTTCATTTAGGAGGCTTTCCAGCACAGATAGGAATTATTCTAACACCGAGCTGTGATTGGATTTCATCACCAATCTGAATACAGCTCCAATCACAGGAAAATATTATGAAGATTTAATAAATAGGGTTGTTGAGATGCAATTTTCAAATCCAAGAAATATTTCACAGAATCTTTACCTGTAACAGACTTAATGTTTCTCACAGCGGCATGTTTTTATCTCTGCTTTTGGCCCGAATTTCTAGGGGTTCTAGATAATTTTTCAGGGCAGAAAGTTACATTTTTTAAAAAATCCTTTTGCTTTCTTCTGCGTTTGCTGCACCATCTCAACAGTTTCCAGGCGACTGCATGGCGTAAATAACTCACTTATCAGAGAATCCTGTTTTATTCCCGTTTTACACCGGTGAGTAAGTGACAAAGTCCAGTTTCGACAGATTTTGCTGAGGCTCTGCAGATCTGTTTATGTATTTGGCCTCTTTCAACCTTTGGACACGTGGCTTGTGGCGTTTCTTCCTGGGCAGACAGGCGTAGCTGCGTGAGGTTTTCTCGGATTTTCTTTTTCCGCTTCGCGTTTCTTTCAAAAATGAAATGTCGGCATCTTGACGGCAGAATTTGAGGGATTCAATCGGAACGGCCAAAGCCCAATCTTATTGTGTTTTCACCAGTGTTTCAAAAGATAACATTTTCATTTTCCTACAGTCTTTTTGTCACTCATTTACAGTTGCTCCTTTCTTCAAGAGTTACTTAATCTTTCGAGCCCATTGACCTTCTGGTCGAGGGATTGTGACAAAATCTACACAGTAAAAATGCCAGTGTCGAATTAACACCCACGGCGTTAATTTTAACACCCATAAAGTGTCTATATGTGTC
>CAEFZY010010204.1:0-71042 GCA_903066815.1 Brachyrhaphis roseni
CCCTCAAGCTCCCAGGCCTCTGGTAGAGGACCCGAGCTAAGAGGAAGAAACACCACCCGCGGTGGGTGAGAAGGGAATTTTTATTATTTTATATATATATATATACACACAGAGAGAGAGAGAGAGAGAGAGAGATAGCGTTTTATGCTAAAATGCTAAACATTTTAGCATTTAATCAATGCTAAAATGTTTAAAATGTTCAAATTTATTTAGATATCTGGCTAAGTGTTAGTTCTTTTTATCCCAGACAAATGTCGAAATATTCCACCAAAAGTGGGCGGAGCTAAGATACTCAAAGGGGCGTGGTTAATTGTGAAGATGATTGGGGGCGTGGTCAAGACAAGAGAGAGCGCTGTTGCCAACTTAACAGCTTTGGTGCTATATTTCATGAGTTTTCAGACCCTGTAGTGACTTCTTTATTTAAAAAACAAAACTAGCAATAACTCTAGTGGCTTTTCTCTGTTAGTCGAGATTTTGGCAACAACAAATTCACAAAGAGTGAGATGGTTTTAGTCCTGTACGCAGGTCTGTGACTTAGACAAGCTGTATTGTTTCCACCAATAGGAAATATCCACAATTCAACCCAAAGGGGGCAGCACTGAGATATTTTGTAAGGCAAATTATTGCAGAACTAAGCAGAAATATGAAGGTAGCACCTTAAAAGCTAATTTAAACAATTCAATCACTAAAAAAAGTTTAGTTTTGGGATAGTTTCACTTTGAAGGGGAACTGTGACCTCATCACCCAACCAGACACATTTAAAATAGTCCAAAGTGGGCAGAGCCAATAACCACAGAGGGGCGTGGCCAATTGTGAGGATGAGTGGGGGTGGGGTGATCAGGACAAGGGAAAGCGCTGTTGCTAACTTATCAACTCTATCTCTATATGTAGCAACTTTTCAGAACCCTCTAATTCAGGGGTGTCAAGATCCAGTCCTCGAGGGCCGGTGTCCTGCAACTTTTAGATGTGCCTCTGCTGCACCACACCTGAATAGAATAATTAGGTCATTAGCAAGGCTCCGGAGAACTTATCTACACAAGGAGGAGGTAATTAAGCCATTTCATTCCAGTGTTTTGTACCTGTGGCACATCTAACAACTGCAGGACACCGGCCCTTGAGGACTGGAGTTTGACACCCCTGGAGGGTCATGAGCAGAGTTACTTTTCTTCCTGCAGCACTTTGCATGTAGTCCAAAAATTATAATATGACTAGAGCAGTGGCTCTGGAAGCTGGTTCTCAGACCCCACCGCCTTTAATGTTTTGGATACAATGTGTTGAATGCAAATGATTACATTACTTAACTAGTTTAAGTTTGATATGTGGGAGCAGGAAAATATCCAAACCTGCAGGCAGTGAGGTTTTTTATTTATTCTGAGATTACATTTTTCATAGGGAGAATCTATTAACAAATTCAGTAAAATTTGGCATTTGGTTTTATTTGAGTTTATTAAGGAGTATTGGAGTATGGGGAGGATTCAAATCCATGCCACTCCTTTCAGATTGTTTGGAAACCCTCTTCTTTTCCCTCTGCTTCACAGTTATGGACTGTTTTGTGTCATAATGAAATTCAATGTCGTTGTTTTCTTGCAAGTGTGAAAAAAAATACTAAATTTTTTGGAGGGTGTTAATACTTTTACATCTTTATTTTTTATATTTTTCATTACAAGTAAATGAAGCCTCGGTAATAACTTGATGTCTGCAGGTCTTCAGTACGTCTGGGAATACCGCAGCCCCAGTAAAATGGTCCAACCGCATTACCAGTGCAAGCTGTGTTCCCTGGCCCGTGTGCAGCATGACATGGTTGATCATGTCAAAGGCTGGAAACACAGCTTCAGATACATGGTGAGTACGGCTGGTCTCCCAGTCAGCCACAGGGCGTCTTTGTTCAAAATAAACACTGAAATAAATTTTTGTTCTTTTTTTTTTTTGGCTTGCAACAGAAAAAGACTCACCCTGATAAGGTTACCTGGGAAGAGGAAGATGGTGTCAAGGACCCTGCAGTCAGAAAGGCAGTTAAAGTTGCTGCTGCAGAGGTGGAAAAAGCGGAGGGAAGGGGGCAAATCAGGGTACGTAATAAACTTATTACAATTCAAAAAGACCCATTTTTGAATGATTTAATTTTTAATTCAACAATGAGTCATTTTGTGATATTTATGGGAGAGGAGGCCATTGTTTAAATTCTGGATAAATAAATGTTTTTTTTTCTTGGAAGTAGCTTAAATTTATTAAAATTTTTCTGTTTCTCTTGTGATGTTTAGGTGATTCTGAAGGAGCCCTATCTAGTGCTTGCGTTTAAAGGACTCCGTGAGTGATTTTGCTACATACTCACCAATGGGGATTTCAGACCTCAACAGTATTAAAGTTCAGAGTTTGGTAGTTTATGCCACATTCTTGACCACTGAGGCATAAACTAATACCAAAAAAACTCAATAATTTCACATATTTCCTCTTATATGAAAAAGTCATAAATTTAGGCAATTACAAAAAAACACTTTTTTTCCCTGTCAAATGTACAACTTTTTGACATCAGAGAGTATAAAATATTTTTCTTGTACATATCTAAGATTAACATAGAATTTTAGCTTTTGGATGCAAATTTACTTCTCTGTGGCTACAATGTTTTTCTTCCATGGTCCTGAAGCTCCATCATAGCATAATCACTGCTCTGATTTGTGTTTTTTTTCCCTATCATTTTCCACAGGTTCTGCTGTTCCCAGACCGATTAATCCACGAAATAAAGAGATGAGACCAATGGGTCCTCCATTTGGTGAGCTCTCTTTGCATCTACTATAAAATCACATTATTTTAACTAATTTAATTTAGTGCAACTCAAATCATTTACACAGTGATATAAATTATATTTGTTATTTTGGTGATTATGGCTTACAGATAATACAACTCACAAAACTCAGCTTAAAAATAATCACACCAAGTCATTTTTTTTCTTTCAACTTTTAATATAGAACCAATGGCTTACAGAAAACTGTCTCCTTTTACTACTACTACTAATAATAATAATAAGCAATTTTATTTATAATACTGAACTGTATTTGCACTCAGTACTTCTATTGTATGAATGACAGCATCAGTTCAACTTGGCATGAGGGCGATGGTTCTTGTGGTTCCTTTCATTTTGGCCTTCAGCTCGTCTCCATTGTTGGCCCTGGTGTTTCTCATCGTCCTCTTGACGGCAACCTACACCTTCCGCTTTTCCGTCCGTTTATTTTGGCAATCTTGCTTTTTAGTTTTGACCTTTCTATGCTCACTTCTCTTCTGTACTCGGCCAGGAACTCGATCAGTTCCACCAGCGGCTGCCAGTTCCCTCTCTGCCAACACAACTGCTGTGTTTTTCTATTTGTCTTTTTTTCAGCCCTTAGCTAAAACTTTTTTTTTTTTTTCTGTTTCTACTGTTTGCATTTCAAGTTGACAATTTGTATTACGTGGTTTTTCTTCTCTTTTTTTTTTTTTTGGCAAATTACATGTACTGAAGGCATTAATTATACCTCCCATCACTCTGACTAACCCTTACTTCTGCTTTTGGAAATCCCCGTTTGCTCACTCTGGTATTCCCCTAACTTTACTTACGGCTCAGTTATTCTCCTCTCTGTTGGCATTTGTATTACTTCTACACATAACTTTTCAGAATACAAAAATTACCTTATTGTCTTAAAATACACTGATTATCACAGGATTGGTGACTAAAATGTTTCTTTTCAGATCACCTTTTAAATCATCTTTGATTACATGAACAGAAAATCATAATTTAAAACTTAGAGATTCTAACACAATTATGAATTCCTACAGAAAATTAAGGTTAATAAGAAATGTAACACTTAAGTATTTTAATAAACCTCTTGATCAAGATTAGAAGTTCAGTCCCTTCTGTTGATATCCTTTCCACAATTATGCTGAGCTGGCATCCTCTTCTGACAGATTACAAACCATCACTTATTCAGTTTAATTAATAAAACAATAGAAGATCAAATCAGCCATGTTTTAATCATTTAACAAACTATTTACATGATGTAAGACATTTACAATATAAATTCATTTTTTGTGTAATATTGGAGAAAAACAAACATGTCCGGACACGTTTCTCAAGACGTGTCTGGACATGTCCAAACAGGATGCTCTCTTCACAGGATCTCAACTTATTTATTGAAACTGTGGAGGTTAGGTCAGTCCGGTTTTCTGGCCAGTCCAGCTCAGGTCACCATGGTAACCAAAGCAGATATTGATACAATCAGCATTGTGGGACTATGCCAAGTCATGATAGAAAATTAACTTGGCATCTCCATAAAGCGTGTCAGCAGGCGAAAGCATTCCTGGTAGCTTTGGTTCGATAAATCACATTGGAACAACGGCAGTGGAGACTGCTCACTGTCTGAGTTTTACTTCGGACTGAACACCAAGCAACTTAAGATTTTTTTTTTAAGGATAATACAAAAAAAAAGGATAATTGAGCAACAGCTCAGCCCCTTTTCACCTTAGCTAGGGTAAAATGCTTTTGATGAGATGTCTGGATCAGAAGTGGCTTAACACAAGGAGTATGACCGTTGCGGTGGTTCTTGAAAAACTGACTCCAGGCAGAGTCCTCTCCTAGTTTATTTTCCACAAACTCTGAATTTGGCTTCACGTCACAATCCTCACAAAGCTGACGTTATCCTGTTACCTGTGCATGTTTTCCTTCCACTGAACTTTCTGTGTACATTCTTGTAGACAGCACTCTGAATACCCAGGTTCTTTAGCATTAATCTTGGGTGACGTACCCGTCCCGTGAAACATTTAATTGACTGTCTGCTTAAAAAAAAAAACAAAAAAAAAACTTGTCAAGTCAGCGCTCCTGTGTCGACCATAACACATTTCTGGACTGAATCTTTGTTGGCAATGCGCAATGAAAATTGAAATATTTTTTTAAAAAACACTGAAAATATCACTGTGGGCAAATGATGAATGAGTGAATATACCTTTCACTTTGTCTTTTGACTAACTAAAATGCCACTTTTTGTGATGATTCTTTAGACGCAACTGTAAGGTCTTCTTTCTTGGAGGATGTTTCAGATTTCCACAAATATGCTGAACTGACGGTCTGCGGTCATATTAATGTGTAATTAACAGGCCCTAGGTTCCCTGACGCGAGGTTTCCAGGAGAGTTTGCCCCTCATGGAGGACCTCACCCTGGTTTTCCATGTGGGGAATACGAGGAACCTGCATATGGAGGCTATATGTCAGGACCAGCTTTCCCTGACAGCAGCATGGCTCCAGCTCCGTACGCAAACAGTATCGGTCCTGGACAAGATGGATATGGAAGAGGTGAACCGATGGTCGAAAGCTCAAACACAGCATATACCAATGAGTACCATGAAAACTCAGTGGATAGACCGATAAGCAAGCCAGTGGACCGACCTGGATTATTGGGAGCCGCTCCACAGAGTAGCAACATGCCTGCGGTGCTGAAACACTTGGTGAGAATCTTCAATTGTACTCCTTAAACTAGATGGACGTGCTTTGTAACTTATTTTTTGTCTTCAGGAATCTTTCCAAATAGAGAATGAGAACGATGCACAGCTTGTTTTGAAAGTGACACAACGGCTAACAGATGCGCTGATGGAGTACAGGCTGAGGACCATTCCTGCGGTATGGAGACCATTAATCTTATGCTTTGATGAACCTTTACGCTGAATTTTAATTTAGCTACATTCTTTTATTGCTTTTACCTCCACAGGCATCAACTTTTTGCAACCCGTCCTTGAACTTTTCTAACACTCCTCCAAGGTTGCAAAACGACCGATATTCAAGTAATCAGTCTGGTACAGAACAACAGCATTGCTAGTCAGACTTGATTATAAACGGAGATTCATAGAACGTTGCAGCTTTAATTTACATTCACCTCAGTCTCTGTTTGGATTATATTTTGTAGGTTCATCCAGATATCCTGACCCTCCACAGAAATACTTCAACTGATTGTCAGAAGATGGTGCCTCACTCCTCTTCTACATCTCTCACCGATGCACAAGTCCAGTTTTTTCCTCGTGTATATTAATTTTGGGTAGCTTTTTTTCCTGTTTTAATTCTCACTTCCTCAGAACAATGGACGTTTTACATAACAATGTTTTAGTTGATTTATGTCACCATTCTTTTTTTCAGATGTAATAAAGAACTTGATGTAACTGCAATAAATCATTTCACAGGTAGCATTTAATCCCACGCTTTAGTCTCTTATCAAGTGACATTTCCTCTCCAAATACCTGCTCAGTCAAATGCTTCTGCATTATGTTGTAAACAACCCCCATAGCAGTCCACGTTTGTCCACACTGCTGTGAGTTACTTGCTCCTCTTCGTTTTTTCATGTAGCTGTTTTTCACCATTGTTTTTGGCTTATTTAACTTATCTCTGAAGCGGGTCCACATTGTGTTGAAACTTAGTTATCCATTCTCTTTAACACTGAAAAAAATATTAATTGACCCTAAACAAACTGACTTTTCCTCAAACGCCATATAAAAAAATTTATTCAGCCATGCAAAATAAAGGTAAAGATCTCCAACATGTTTGTACACAAATCCAAGGCATCTTCTTTTCATCGCAGTAGTATCCAACACTTGGGGACGTCTTCTATTAATTATTAGAATATTTCTTGCAGATTGTGTAGTATATATGAAGAAAACAAAAACACCAGGAGATCTTGAAATAAAAAATCCTTAATGCAAACTAGAAACCTCCGCAGTCAAGCGCAGCTGAAGTTGATGGTCAGGCAAAACATTCCTCAGGTGTTCACCAAAATGTTCTTCATTTGCTTCTCATTTATGGGGGTGAGAAGCACGTTTGACCCTAGGAACTCTTCGCCGTGCAACCTCTGAGCCTGTGTGACCTGCTGTTCAGATTCAAACTTAACCACAGCCTCACCTGAGCCATAGCCCTCACTATCATGTAGTAACATTATGTCATCCAAACTCAGACTGAATTTACAGAACAGGCTCCTGATTTGACTTTTCTTGACAGTTGCAGGCATGTTCCTAATAAAAATGTACCGTTGACCAGTCTCGTTTAGACTTTCTCTGTGCGGCGCGTCGGTTTGCACTGGCTCCGACTTCCTGAAGCTGCGTTGTAATCTTGGATCAGTCGGACCAGTCCTTTGGTTTCTGGGGTGGCTTTTGGCTATCATTTTCCACATGAGTTCCTTGGTGATTGGCATAACCTCGATGGCACCAGAGCCACCATGGCAGCCAGAGAGATTAATGGCGTAGTCAAAGTCCTCAGTACAGTTAAAACTCAGAAAAGCTGTGTCAGTGATGTTGCTTGTTTCGTCAAGCAGATGAATCACATTTTTGTGCGGTAGGTTTGGGCATCTGAACAGCTCTTTTATGTCAGTCTTCATCATGTTTTTTGGCAGGTTTCTGACCATCACTGTGTACTCCATGGGTCTTGATAATGAAGCTTTGGGTTCCGCATCAAGTTTTGGGTTTTTTAATGGTTTTAACAGAACTTGATCAGATGTCCTCTTAAGGGAAGGAACAGATCTTCTCTCATAGTGTGCCTTTTCTGTTGGAGATCTTTCATGTTTACACTTTGACCTGTCATCAAAAGCCTTACTACATTCCTGAAGAGCTCTGACCCACAGTTTTTCATCTGCTCCACGTACTTCCACATGAATGGAGTCCAGCAACTGTTGGTTGAAGTCAAGAGCATTAGATGCATCTTGCATATTTGCAAACTTCACAAGGCAGCCACGACTGATTCCCAATTCAACATCAACTATAACGTCTTCTACACGCAATCCTTTGAAGAACTTGCAAATGTCTTCTTTAGTAATTGAAGATGGCAGCCCAAATAGCCTAACATAGCCTGGCCTCAAGTCCACTTTATGTTCTGGATTTTTAACCGCTTCAGAGGAAGTTGCGCTGTCAACATGGGGAAACTCAAATTTTGGCACCCTATTTTGAGTTGATTGGAGTTTTTGAAAGACACTACAAACTCCAAGAAAAAAAGCATCAGTATCCAATAGTTTTGCATTTGAGGCTGGCATGTTTGTTGTACTCATCTGAAAATGTTGTGCATTAGAAGCTGGCAGATCAGCAGGATCAGGATCAACTGGAAAAGCAGCTGAAGATGAAATTGAAGTACTATCACCATGCGGCCTGGATTTGGGCGTCACCTTGATCATATTAACATCACGCAGCCTAGATTTGGGCTTCGTAGTCATGTTAACATCATGTGGTCTGGATTTCGGCTTCATTGTAGTCATGTTGTCATGTAATCTGGATTTGGGCCTCGATATATTAATGCCACGAGGTCCGGATTTGGGCTTCACCGTAGCCACGTAAACATGTGAGCTGGATTTGGACTTAACATTGCCATTTTTATCCTTATGTTTCCTTGACATTTCATTTTCAGCTGAACGTGGATGAGGTTTTCTTACTGTGAGCGAAGTTTTCTTGCTGTTTAAGGACTCTTCGAATTTCTGCTCTATCTCTTCCATACTGCTGATGTGCAGGGTCACCATTGAGCCTTTGAGAATATTCCCACTGCGCAGCAATGCAGCCTGTGCATCACTTGCAGTGGTAAACGAAATAAAAGCCTCGCCGAGATGTCCTCCCATAATGTAAACCCCTCCATCAGGTATGTGCAGGGACTGAAAGAAGGTCCGTATATCTTCAGTGCCCGCCTTCACGTCCAGGCCTTCCAGTCTGAGGACCGTGCTCATTCTTTCCGTCCTTTGTTCTTGCAGGCTCGGTGTTGTCTGTAAATTTAGAAGGCTCTGGTGAAAAAGTTGAAAACACAAGTGTTATTTTTTGAAGCCTTAACATGAGGGAAGACGCCACAGGAAACACAAAGAAGTTAAGGGCGGGAATATCTAGGAGAGAGAGAAGAGAAATAGTTATACAACCATGACGTGTCTATTAATACTTACATGGCTCGCCTGGGTATCTTAGGATTTTAAACGGTTTAAGAGATGAAATCCAGTTTCAACTTATCCATAACTTTGTGAGCTGAGCCAGCTCTTCATCCCTCATCTCTCCCTCGGACTGATCATCAGCCCGCGGGTTTCCTCCCTTTTATTTACTCTGAGGTGCCGTGTAACTCATCACTGCCTCCCAGCGGATGGCGTGTAAACGACACTACATACAGATTACAACATCATGAAAAAGTTAAACTAATATGTTATGTAGACTCATCACACAGTGAAATATTTCAAACCCTTGTGTCTTGTAAGTTTGATGATCATGGCTTTAAGAGAACCCACAATTTAATGTTTCAGAAATAAGAATGTTACACAACATCACAATATTTTAAACAGAAATGCCTGACTACTGAAAAGTATATAAATTTACAAGCACAAAGCAGTTGATTAAACCTCCTTATGCTTTAATTACGCATAAATGCACCATATTATAATTTGAAATTGATTTCTTTTAAGGGCCTGGAGCTAGAGACCTAGGACACAGGTGTCAAACTCGAGGCCTGGGGGCCAAATAAAGCCCACCATAGCCTGGATTTTATTTCCCTTTCGAAATATTTTGTTACTTAAGACATTTTAAAACATGGCATTGTACAGTTATACAGATTTCTTTTCTTTTTACTTTTCTTTTAATAAATACAATTCATCAATTAAATTAAACTAAAAGAAGATAAGAATAAGGAAGTAAAAACAAAGTCTCTGTATGTTAAAAGTTGAGCAGGACCGGGGAAACTCCCTACAAAGTCCGGAGCTGTCCCGTTCTTCCAAGCAGCGCTGGTGCTCAGAGGGGATCCCCGCCCTGAAGCTGCCAGGCCGCCGCTGCTGGGACCTCTGTCCGTGGAGTGCCGGCTCCTTCATCCACGGAGGCGCAGGCGATTCTTCTTTGTGGCTGTGTCCTTGGCGCGCCACCTGCAGCTCTCGATGCAGGTGGCGCATCGAGAGCGATGCAGGTGGCACGGGGGGGGCATCTGCCTGCGCCTGCTTACCAGCAAGTTTCTGGAGGTCCAATGGCATCTTTGATGATGGCTAGGGTGAGCAACATCCCCGCTAAGTTTGTCGCAGTAAAATTGTCGCAATTTTTCAATGGCTCACCCCGTACAGCACTAACTGCGGATTGAGGACCTCCCTTGCTGGCAAGGTGGGAATTGCAAGGAGCCGGCCTTTGCCCACAGGTCCACAGCAGCGCTGCACTCCCACCTGAGCCAGTTTTGTCCCTGGTTTGGGCCAGGTGTCTCTTATACAAGTAAGGAGTTCAAACAGGTGCAATTAATAGAGGTAATGAGTGGAGGACAGCAGGGCAGGTGATCAAATGCTGATTTCATGCAATACAATTGAAATGAATTATTTGAAAATTACACAACGTGATTTCCTGGCCTTTTCAAATCCTGCCTCTTACAGCTGAGGTGTACTTACCATATATATATATATTTTTTTTTACAAACCTCCCCATTCTTTGTAAGTAAATAGGCGAAAATAAATACTTATTTTCCCCGAACTATTCAGAAATCTACTTTAGTTGTCTTGATTTTTTTTAACGTATCAAATTAAGCTTTAAATTTTTTCTTATGAATCGTTTTTATGTATTCTCAAATTCACAATTCTTACATAATTTAATTATTATTAAACTTAATAATTCATGTTGTTCTGTCTTCGTGCTCTTGCATTAATCACTCTTTATAAAAGCAAATGAATGGTGTAAGATAACTGCACAGCTGCATTTCCTGTAGAAAGTCCTTATGACTCATGGCCTATAAAAACACTGAAGATTTTCCATTAAAATAGTCATTTTACTTCCTCGCATCTCAGACTTATTAAAATAGTATTTCAGCCGAGTTTGTTTTGATAAACTTCCAATAAAGAGTTTATTCTAAATGTATTTTTTTCACCGTTCACCTGAGACAAATGACCCCAATTATTGCTTGAAAATGAATATAATCCTTATAAACCAAACAAGCCGTGTCTAATCTGAAAGAATTATTTATTACAAAAATATAAGAAGATTACAACATTTATGTTATGTGTTTGCGCTGAGAGCACAACAAGAAGAGAAATACATTGTTCACAACTTCTTTATTTAGCCTTGAAACTGAATAGTCTAAAACTTTTGCGTCAATGCAAATCTTATACTTCTAATCTTACCAAAATATTTTGGAAAAACTTTTGGTCTGCCTGTCACTAATTCCGGAATATTCAATAGCAGATATTTTCTTGAATTAGCACCAGATTTCTGCTTACCTTATTTCGGAGTGCGAGAGCCCATAAAAAATGACCCCAGATTGCAGCAATTCAACCACTGATCATATGAAAGTCGATATTGCGGAATGGAACAAAACGGTAAAAATCATCTGACGTCACCGTTCTCTTCAGACGGACCGTTGAAGAAACGCCTTCCGGTCTTTTTTGTTAAAGACTTTCTCGTGCAACGCTCCTGTTTTGTCCTCTGAAACAGCATACACACCTCAGTATAATTATAAACTCCCGCTATTTAAAAATAAAAATAATAAATCACCCTAACTCATTACTTTAAAAGCTAGAAGTCCGTCGAAGTTGTTGATGAGACGTTTGGGAACCGACAGAGATCTCCGAAGCTCCCTGTTCCGATGTGTTAAGCCAAATGACTCGGCTCTCTAAAAAAGACCCTAAAATCCCATCACCAGCTGCGTGAAGGATTGTGGGTAAAAAAGGAGGACTGTTGTTTACCATGGCGACGGGGACGCTACTGTTTATTAGCAGGCACAGAGTTCTCCCATATTTTTCACTTTTGTTATATATAAATCTAATTGACTGCCAGCAGTTTATCATTCCGTTCAAAGCGCCTTCAGATTGCGGCGTAGACGAATTCTTCGACATATCAAGTTTGTCGTGCTCCAGATGTGGTTCAAATCAGCGCAAGAGCTCTACAGGTCGGTTTTTTATCATCATAATACACATCTTAAGCTGATTTCGGGCCGTGATACCAACCTATAATAAGAAATATTTTACTATTTATACTAGAATGTAGAGTAATTTGAAATGTATGTTAGCGTGTGTCATCTAATAATCATAGAGCCTATTATGTGAAGCTAAAAGCTGTTAGCTTCCTGTTGTTTCATGTTTTGAGGGGGGAAAGTAAAACATAGAATAAATGTTTTTAATACTATTAAGGGTAAATCTTTTAAACAGCAGACGCAGCAATATCTTCCTGTGTTAGGCAGTGTGAAAAGGTTTGTATTGCTATGTAGTTGGCATAAAATTATTATTTTAAGTTTTGGATATGCTTTTAATTTTAATCTTCTTTGTCCATCCATATTCACTAAAGGTTGAAAGATTTCAGGTTTCAAGCACCTTGATGATGATTCATGTAATTGTGCAATTAGTTATTGTTAATTTTATTTTTGTTTGTTTGCATGATATAAGAGAAAGGTCTTGATTGGGGGGTTTTGGTGTATCTTTACAAAAATATTTAAAACATGAACACAGTTAATTTGCTCCGAAAATGAACTGTGAATGAATGAATCATCTAATTGAATCTGTTGGAAATATACAGTGCAGTCTTACGAGATAGCAGAACCAGAATAAATGAAAAACCTGAGCTGTAGATTTTCAGAAACATTGGAAGACTTATGTTTAAATAAAAACAATATTTATAAAGGGTTAAACGTTGAATTAATCAGCGCAACAAAGTAACTCCACTGTTTTGGTGTTGGGATATTATGATGTTAAAATTGAAATGACTAGAAATAACACAGTGAATGTAGTTCAATAAAGAATCTGAAAAAGCTATGAAAAGAAGAAATATGAATGCATACGTTTGAAATTACAGAAGTAGAAAATAAAACAGAAAAAAGTTATAAAAGTACATAAAGTGCATCAGAAAGGGAAGGTCTTCAAGATAAACTCCCCCTCCTGTAAATCTTTCCTGCTCCTTCTGGGTTGTCTTGTTAGAACTGACTTATTTTTGATCACCAAACTTATATTAACCATTCACTGGTTATTAACTGTGAACTGACACACACACAGTTTGGTTTATTTGATAAAATTTTGTAAGTTTTAAGGGGTTTCAAACCATTTCTTTTGTATTCACACAGTTGTTGACTGGATAACTCTTTGTCATTTTGGAACTTTATGTGACCTCTGTTTATGTTAACATAATGTTCTTGGAGCTGAGAAGCAGAGCACTTTCAAGGTCTTCTCATATCAGTAGGTCTGTTCCATTAAGCTGCACAACAGAATCAACACAAACACACACGTTTGTATCACATCCCAACAAATTCACATATCCAGAGGCTGGCCTGCTGACAGTAGCAACATATTACCAGTTGGGCTGCAGTGTGTGTTTAAGTCCAGCCTATTGTTTGGAGCATACATGCCCAAGAAAAATATCTATTGCACTCTGATTACTTAGTTCTTCCCTTTAGCATTATGTGAAAGCATCCAGCGCTGTACAACTTTATATGTGGTCAAAAATAAATTAGACTTTGGCTTCTGACATCTAAAGATTGACTCCAGCTCCTTTCCTAGGTCTGCCAATAAAAAAGTGATAAAGTTAACTATCTAATAGCAGTTTCAAGCCATAAGGGTGTAGTCTCTCCAGTGTGTTCTGGAGTATTTGGTCAAACTGGGTCAGTTTTTCACTGATATGCTCTTTTTTTCTACAAGTGCTGGAATAAAATAATTAAAGGCTGTTATACTGCCAAAGCAAGCTAAATCATTCCTCATTTCCATGCATAAAAGTACAGCACTGAGTAAATAAATAGGCTTGAAGGCTCAGAGCAAAAAGCATGCATGATTTTTGATTGCAAATAATAAATTAATCTTGTTTTCTTTTCCAGAAGTGTGCGTGCATTAAATAAAATCTATGATCATGATGATTACAATTAAAGTGAAAAATGATTCCTTAGTTATACAATCAGAGGTGCTAATTATTGAGAAGTTGCCGTTAAATTAGTTGTGATTTTGATGATACTCTTGAAAATGATATAAAAATGGTGTGAGTGTTCGAGCATTAATGTAACAGGGTCTTGTATAATAATCTGCTGTTGAGACATCAAGTGTTGAAACAGGGTGGAGATCAGAATAGTGCTAAGAGGAGGGAACTGTGAAGGAGGCTTATGGGTAAAAGAGGAACTGCCAGCAGATCGTCTCTGGTGCAAGATAATAAGCAGAGGAAAAGTGACTCATCATTTTTGCCATTTTTCACAATGGCTGTCATGGCTGGAGCTGAACTGGACTGACATTTTTTTCCCCCCTAACTCTGCAATATGCATTTCAAAATATAACAATGCATACATTTTTAACAGATGTTTAAGTTGTGCTGTATTCCTACTGTCTTGTTAATTATTCTGCACTGATCCTACTTCTTTTTATTAATGTTAAATGTATAGTTTTTGATTATACTAAATATTACGATCAGTTGCCATATATTCCTATTTTCCTCATTCCTTTCTTTCTCATCTGTACTTTCATTACTCTCGGTCAAGTCTTTTCCTATATTAAGCCACCTCAGCTTTTGCCCAAACTTGAAAAAGGCTTTCTTCCTCCAAAGACACAGGAACAACTCATCTCAATGACATCTTTTGTTTGTCTTTTTCTTTTCTTTTGATGAATCTCATCAGCAGCATATGAAAGCAACATGAGTGGTCACATGACTAGGTTGGACACCTACAAACAGAAGAAATATTAGTTACAGATAACAATGAGTTCATTTTAACTTTAATTTCTTAAGTAGTGATTTGATAACATACTTGTAAGTTAACAGTGAATGAATAAGTAAACTGTATTCCAAATAGGGCAATTAACCTGTTTCCAAACACATGAAAACCATTGCATCAAACAATAAATCTGTTTTGGTCTTCTGAATTCAATCTGAATCATGTAAACTTTGAATGATGTCCATTTCCTGCCAGTGCTGTCTTTGAGGAAGCTTTCAGTTGAAGTTCTTTGTCTGAAGAGAGGTCATTGTATGAGCGCAGGTGTGCCAGGCTACCTTTTAGATTTGGCTGCTGAGCTTGAGCAGTGAAAGGGAGGGATGCGCTTGATTCTTTGAGAGGTGCGTGCCAGTTGGGTGGAGATGGTGAATACATTCAAAGGTGTAGAATTTGCTGATTTAACGTGACACTCTTTGACCTTCGGCATTTTTAGAAGTGTCATTTGTGTCTGCTGTGAACATCTAAACATTTGGAATTAGCCAAATGTTTAGATTTGGCTAATTCCAAATCAGTTCTTTGTGCTCACACAGAGCACAAAGAACTGATTGCACACCAATCAGTTCTTTGCAATGAGAATATTGCACACACTGATATTGCCATTATCACTTAGTCGTAACATATTGTCCAGCACTACTCACTACTAATCGTCTGATTTTCCTTTGTTTTGCAGGTCTGAGCTGCATTTGCCAGACTGGCTACAGAACCTTAAATGTCTTCAATGATAAAATATCCATTTCTTGCGAGCAGTGTCCTACAGACAGACCCGTATGTTCAATTTTTCTTCAATATTTTCTTGTTTCAGTAATATGAAAGTTCTGCAGCTGTGTCATACAGATTTATCATCTATTCTCAATAGAAGACTGACTTTTTGGTGACTTACTGTGTTTGCGTACAGGCAGTAACACAAGATGGCTTTGGGTGCATTCGCTGTCCAAAAAGCCTCAGTAATGAGGGAAAATGTCAGTGCCAATCAGGCTATGTCCTGGGTGAGTTATTTACTTTTTAGTTTGATTTGCAGTAGTAATAGGAATGAAAAGGGAGTTGAATGTTATATGTTTTTATGTAAGGACAGGAGTTCATGACGTTTTTATTTGTTTTTCTAGTGGAGAGGGATATCAATGGAAATCCTTTGAATGATGCCAGATGTGAAGCGTGCAACAACAACAGCCCTGCTTTGTCTGTATCAAACATCAACGGAGACAGGTAAATGACCTGTACTTGAATTGTGATTTATCTAGTCTGGAGCACTTTAATGCAGTGAATCTCACTGCAACTTTTGTCCTGCTGAAAAAGTCCCCCTGCTGGCAACATGCTGTCTCTAAAAGATCTCCAGTTTTTCTTAAAATATCTTGTGAAAACTTTTGAGTATTTTCGACTTCGAATAGTCACACAGAGCACAAAGTAATGAGGTGGAAAAGGAATGTGATGCAACATGACAAAAATTCAAAATGTGCTTTTAAGGCACTGTATCTTAATCATTTCATCGTGGGATTTGCATAAATTATCTGTACATTTTCAAATTGTCTTTCAGGTGTGAGAGATGTATGTCTACCTTCACTAACACCTCCTGTGTGTGTGCGGCTCCTAATGTTCAAGTGAGTTCAATCATGTCTCTTTCTTTATATACGCATTCAAACAACTCGTGTCATGTTCAGCTATCAGAAGAAAATGTGTCACTAGTTTGCTTTGTTTTTTTTCCAGGAAGGAGGATTGTGTTTCCGTCCAGGAGTCCTTTCCACTAATGTGAATCCCAGTGTCAATTATGCTCAGTTGGTAGGATTCTTCGGCTCTTGGTTTCTCAGTTGTTGTTGTTGTTACATTTTGCAGATTATTATCCACTCTGATTCATTTTTACCTTCTGTATTAGAAATTCAGCATTCAGTCGGCCTGGTTTGTGGAAAATCTCTACTCCTCCACAGCGGCGTGCCTCGTAATGAAAACACACTTATATTTTTTAACAAAGATGAAGGATTAGCTCCTCTGCATAAACATCTGATGTTCTCCTTGCAGGACTACTCCAACCTGACAGCGTGCCAGGCTCTTGGCAACATGTGTGTGTTGAACATGCACTCCGTCGCTGGTTCCTCTACTGATGCTTGTGGTCTTTTTAACAACGTTTACAGATCAAAAGCTGCTCTGAGCTCAGTTCAAGAAATTGCTTATTGGTAATCCTGTTTGATTTTTTAAATTTTTTTATTTTGTTTTTAGTTTTAGCATGTTCATAAATTTCAAACAGATTTTTCCAGTCTGAGCGCAGAGCAGACACCTGCTCTGTTTCTTCTCTAGGAGAGTTAATCTCCCGTGGCTTTTCTATGGAGATGAACCCGGGCTGGCTAGTCGCGTGCTTCAAACAGATCCTGTTCCCATAGTCTTCAGCTTCAGAGGAAGAACTCAGGTAAAACACGCTGACATTAAACAATACCCGAAAAAAAAACAACACATTAATAGTGTGTCTTCTTCATTACAGATATTTAAATGAAACTTTAAATATAAATGTTGTTATTTTTGTCAGAACACCGACATTCAGCTGCTTGCTGCTGTCTATAATGTCAAGGGGGAGTTCCTGAGGTGGGAGCAGGTCGGAGGAAGCAACCTGCAGGTAAGATTTTAAGTTGTCTGTGATCAAGACACTTAGGCTGCAAGCAAATAAGATTTGTGGCTTAGATCATCTCTTTTAATTCAGACTTCTGCACTGCCGAGAAAATAATCAGATCAGATGTTTGTGTCCAGACCATAGGATGTTTTTTCAATGGAACCTTTTTTTTTGTAAAAGTGCCAGGACAAATTATTGTTTCATATCCCTCATGAAAATGTTTATTTAAATACAAATTTAACTTATGTTCATTTCATACCTGAAATTACCTGTACACGCCTTTCAGGTGTGTTCCCATGCCGTTTGCATATCTGCCTGTTACTTTTGGAAAAATAATTTCAGCTCAACCAGACTGCAATGAGAGAATCTGTCAACATTATCACCACAGCATCATCCTGTTACCCTCATATTTCATCAATTGAATGGTGCTTTCTGGGTGACAGAAACTTGTACATTGGTCTTGTCTAATAGGAGATATTTGCTGTGTGTACTGCATTGCTATTAGCAAAGTGCAAACAGGAATTCTTGCAGCTCTCTTTCAATATCAGCTTTCATCTTGCCACTCTCCATCAAAGGTCAGATTTGCAAAGCGCACAACGAACCATTGTCTTGTCAACAGACTCTCCCTTAGTTCGCTAATGTTTTCTAACAAACATCTGAGGTTTTCACTGAACAGCTGTTCTCCTAAAGCCAGCTGGTTACAGTGAATTTTATTTATGGGTTTTAGAGTGAAATGTTCCTGGAAACAAACGCTCACTACATGTTCAGTTCTCGAAGACCGTGTTCCATGAATTACTTTGTCTCAGTCGGTCATAAATTGCATAAAATAAGTTGAAGTTTTGACAAAATGTGCAAAAGTTCAAGGAGCATCGGTAATCACCATGTGTAATTTGAACAGCTTGTGAAGACTTCATAAACCTCCAACAATTCTTCCTTCCCTCTCTTGTAGCTTTGTCCAGGATTAGCCGTCAAACAGGCAGCAGCCTTCAGCTTTGGAACTGCTTACCAAGAAAGTGTGAGTACCTTCAACTTAATTTACTTTACAGAATGACAACAAACCTATATTCTGTGAAAAGTTAGGTTCTAAGCAGTTTTTGGATGTGTTTTGGTGTATGTTCAGTGTGACCTTTCAGTGGCGGATCTACTGGATTCCCATCCCGAACCATTGTTCTACGATGTTTACATGGACCTGGGAGGAGGAGAGAACAGGAAACTTCTCCCCCTGCCAACGCTGGTCGAAAACCAACAGTACAATGGAGTATTCATCAATCAGGGTGAGATTTTATTAATTAAAGCATACAACTTCCTTCTAAATGAATGTTTGGATAATTTCAATATATGTTTCTATTTTTTTATACAGATAGTATGAAAAACTGGTATCTGACTCGCCGAATGTTTCTTGTGGACACTTTGAGTGGAAGAGAGAAGAGCATAACATCCTTGCCTAAAGTCATTCGTGTTGCCACCAGTGTCAAAATAAGGTAATATTTAATGTTGTCATGGTTAAAATAGAAATGAAAATGGAGAAATGTGCAATGTACTGACGTGTTTCAAACCTCTGGTAGGTTTCAACTCGTTCCTCGAAATCAGGAGGGGCTCATTTTCCCCCCTCTGATGACTTTGACTTACACAGATGTTCTCATCACGGACATCAGTACTCAAACTGTGCCTGTGAGTACATTGCTATGTTGCACATTCTTACTTTTTACTGTACAGAAAAATCCAGATAACCTCTATCAAAGCCACTGGGTTTCCTTTGCACCCTTTTGCACCTCAGGCTGATTTCCTCTGGAATGCTGCAGTAATTTATCACAATATTCTATTTTTTAGCTGTACTTGTATCACTATGCCACTGAATGCTGTAGCATACCTAGTTCCTACAGCTAAGCCGGGCTGCAACAGTTCTTTTGAACGTGTACAAAGCTTGATGGCAAGAGCAACAAATTTAAATACCACACACATTTACCAGAGCCACGCTTCACTCAGATGTCACAGTAATGAGCAACGTTATGATCCTTGGTCTGCTTCACTCGCTTTCAAATGCTAAATGTTGGAGTGGCTTCAACTGCTGGGCAATCTAGCGTATTTTATAATTAATTACCAAGAGAGCTTTTGAATAAAAATCAAACAGTTGTGGAAAAGATTCATTACCCAGCACTGTTAGGTTAAAATCACTCAGTCAGGGTTGTTAATACTGTGCATTTGATATGAGTCTACAAGGCCAGACACTCATAAACAGGTCAGAGTGAAAGCTCTGTCAGAGTCAACATGTTTTTTTATACCAAGGACAAGGAATCCCAAACACTGGAGAGACAGTCTGCCTCCTGCAAAACAACATCTAACCTTGGATGTGTAGCACAAACAGGTTTATTTGAGAAAAGTTCATAAGCATTAAATAAAAACATGGCCGTCAGATTAATAAAAGTGATATATTCATCCTATAATGAAAATTTTCCATCACACGAGACACTGATATGTCCTCTCACCATATCTGCAGTGTACAGAAGTCAGATACATATTCAAAAACTTGACATGTCTTAATGTCTTAAAACAGGTTTTGTTTCTTTACTTTTAGGCCACTGTAAGACACAATTTTCAATGTTTCACCATTTACCACAACGAAAAGGACTGTGTTCTCACGGCACCACATTTTAACTGACTGTAAAAATACTTGTATGCTCAGCCGAGAGTTGGGGTCATGACCCTGTTACATTTTTACTTTGTGGGTCACAAGCTGGAAAGTTTGGGAACTAATGCTCTACTGTGTGTTTGTAGATAACCTTTGCTATGGATTATGAGATGGATCAGACAGAGGCTCATACAAAGACAGATGTGAGTATAAGTTTGGCTGAAACCATGGCAACAAATCTGTGTATGTAACTGAAAAATAGTCACCCTTGGGTCACACAGACTGCTCTTGGCATCTTGGGTGGGTTGGCCATACTCTACTCACTCCTGAAGACAGTCAGCTGGAAGAGGAGGATTGCATCGCCCATCATTGATCTGGAGGTACATTGCTGTTTGTTGAAGCGCTGTAAAAAATGGCCGCTGGGCGTTCATGTGTTTCTGGTCTTTGTGTTCTCCAGACGATGCTGAAGTTTCTGTTGTTTTACTCCGGTGACCTGGCCAATGTTTTCTTTATTGTCACGGTGGGAACTGGCCTTTACTGGCTCATATTTTATAAGGTGGGTCATAAGAAATGTTTATATTTTTTCACGCAGTTTCAATCCCATTTGTGCTGTTGTGTTCGTCTCTATCATTAGTTTCACCAGCCTGTTTTTGACAATATTTTCCACAAATTTAACTTCCACTCTTTGCATGATCTTTTATCCTTCTTGCTTTCCATTTCTGCATTCTTTAGACACTAAAGGCAAGTTATTTTTTATTCTGTGTTCTTTCATGACCACCTTTGTTTGTAAAACAGATTCAACTCTGGTTGTTTTGCAGTTTTTATCAGACAAACTGCCTCTGTGTGCCTACAGGCTCAACAGTTTGTATCTGTGCTGCTTCCACTCCCCTCTCAAGAGGAGCAGTTTGTGACGTACATCGGTTGTGCCTTCGCTCTCAAGGTCAGATCACTCTGTAATCTGTAATACAATTTTTAGTAGTTTCCAGGTTATTTGTATTTCTATTCAGCCATCCAGTGTCATAGGATTCATATTTAAATCCTAAGTTTAAAAGGGGGATAGGTCTTTTAAACACATGTATCATATTGTGTATATAATAGTATATAAAAGTGTCATGTTTTGTGCATTTGCATCCAGGCTGTCCAGTTTCTACACAAGCTGTATATGCAGGTGTCAGTCGATATATTTCTTATAGACTGGGAGAGACCACGAAGCAAAGGGAACAGGACAGTGCAAGGTATCAACAGAGTTAACTCTGTTCTCACTACCTTAAGCTAGTTATTCAGTATTTTTCTTCTGTTAAGCTTTTTTCCTGTTGTTTCAGCTCATGGGGACAGTAAACGTGACCCCTCCCCAGTCAGCATCTGGAGGACCTACTTTGTGGCAAACGAGTGGAACAAGCTCCAGACCATTCGCAAGATCAGCCCAACTTTTCAGACCATGGCTGTGCTCTTCTTTCTCGAAGTACATCTCACCCTACATGTTCTGTTTGAAGGATTCTGACAGCACATGTCTGTTTTCCTTATCGCTATTACGCCATCTTGTGTTAAGGTGCTGAATTTCTCCAACCTAGCTTTGAGAGACCCTTGGTCAACGTTACAGCGCTCCCCAGAGGTGTACACCCCTCCTTACAGCTTAATTCTGCGCTACGGCCTTGCCGCCACACTGTGGCTCTGCATTGCCCTGCTGCAGGTAAATGGCCACCATTTTATTATTAATTATTGAGGTTTTTTTTTTGTTTTAGCTGCAATAACAGTCAGTTGCGTGTGCTTGTAGGTGATATTCTTCACTGTATTTTACGAACACTTTGTGGAGGACAAAATTCGTCAGTTTGTGGATCTATGCTCTGTCAGTAATGTAAGTAGTAGCTCCTGTTTTTTTTTTTTTCTCAATCAGTAATAATTTACATAAAAGTGCTTCCTCTATTATTCCGTGCATAGATCTCTGTGCTGCTGTTCTTCAACCGTTGTTTTGGTTACTACATCCATGGACGCTCGGTGCATGGACACGCAGACACAAACATGGAGGAAATTAGCAATAACCTGAAGAGAGAACGTGTATGTACAACAACAGTGAACCTTGTCATCTTTCATTTTTATTTGCAGTGCTTTGCAGTAGGGCTGTTGTAAACAAATATTTTAGTAATTGAGTAATCTACTGATTATTCTTACGATTAATCGAGTAATGGATAAAAAATAAATAAATAAATAAAATTTATCAATTTGGCATAACACCGGTGTTACTATCAGATATCAATATCAGTCCAGTTTCTTATTTTTGAGCATCCCTAACATTTACCTTTATGGAGTTTAGAAAAGTAACCTGTAATAATAATAGCTCACTTTCTAAGTTAACCTGAAGAAAAGTTATACAAAGATCTGAAATTCTATTCAATGTAATAATAAAGAGGCAGAGACACAAATACGCTTATAAAAAATGTCTCTGCTCCAGCTTTTGGTTTATGTATTCATCTTCAGTCAGTTTTATAGATGAACTCTCACCTTGCCCCATACCTGTCAAGCTTTGGTTTTGAGAATACGGGGAAATGTCGCCTGGAGTGGGGGTAATGGGGTGGTGGTGGTAGGAGGGGCAGGCGAGCGAACGAACGTAAGATGGAGGGGAGGAAATAAATCAGGGGACTGACAAACGTATAAGTCCGGGGACCGGTAGACCAGGGGACGAAAGTAAGAACGGGGGGAGAAATACGGGACATTTACGGCACCTTTGTTCGTCACACTAAGAAACTCATCTACCAGCCATGTACCACCACGATGATTTCCACCACCCGCTTGTTGAGACCGGGATGATATGAAATTTATTGTGCAGTTCGTCCATAAAGCTACACTTAGACTGTAACCATCAACTACTCAGCCGCCCACCGTGTTCAGTCTATCTGCTCACCTGTATAAATACTCCAGCAGCTCTCTTACTGTTCACTTTGAACCAGCAGCTCCCGGAGGAGAAAGGCTGCCGTACTCCAGGCATCACGCCAGTCATTTTAAGGATGCATATTGGTTCCCCCAAAATGATGAAAACTCGGGCATTATCATCAATCAATAAAATCCCCACGGGCCGAACTTGAAAATTGGATGTTATGCCGCTAACATTTGCATTCATCAACAACTCAGAGGTGGAAGTCAGAGCTACGCCTAATGCAAATAATGTTCCGGCCGGAACACTGTGTGCTAAATAACAAAACATAATTTAACAGGCAGGTAAATTTTCCTCGAGGAATTTTAATAGTCGATGTACTCGATTCATTCGAGGAATCGTTTCAGCCCTACTTTGCAAAAGTCTCACATTTCAAATGAAGTTGCTTCCAAGAAACCAGGTCTTCTTGGAATCCTTCAAACTGTTATCAGACAACATTATGCACTTCAGACTGTTTAAGATATTAAAGATAATATGGTTCCATAGAATCAAATAAAGACTTATGAAAGTATTAGTACCCCTCTAACCTTTTTAAGTTTTGTTGCTCAAGCACTACAAAATTAAGTAATGTGTCAATGTGAAGTAGATGAAAAAGGAAATATTTGGTTTTCAGCTATTTTATTAGCAAATCCAAATCTGAAAAATGTGGATTTACATTTGTATTCAATCTCTTCTACGTGTACAAGCCTTAATGAAATCTGAAGTTATATAATTAGTAAATATATTATAAATGTGTAATTTAATCTCAGTATAAATGCAGCTCGACTGTGAAGGCCTCTTATCATTTACACAACATTGGTGAACATGAAGACCCAGACTTACTACTTTGTGATGGTCTTCCAAATTAATCCCTAATTAAGCAAAAATGTGTGGTTATCATATCACAAAACAGGAAAAAAAAAAAACTTAAGAGGGTTCAACACTTATGGCTGCTGCTGTATTTCTCTTCTTGTGCCTGTAGGAGTCACTGTGTGGTCAGCGGGGTTTGGTTCCCAACTCTGACATTCAGACCTTTCAAGTGTCGGTCACCAACCGTCTGAGGCAGCAGTATGAAAGAATACAAGATTCTCTTAGCAAGGTGTGTGACCACCTCTATCACCCTTATTCTTTGATATAAAATTAATACTAAAATCTTTGAACTGTTCCTCTTTTACTCCAGAGGAACAGGCCGTCACGGTTGATGGATGCATCTACAGCCAATCTGTCAGATCTACAGTTCAGAGCGTACAACACCATGAACCACTTCCTGGGATCCATTATTGACCATGTTAGTACAAACATCCAGAAATTAGCTCAGTCTGTGAGAATGTACCCAGGGATCACACCTAATCTGATTTCGTTGTTTGTTTTGTAGATACTGCAAATTTATTTGATGCAAATCTTTGTTTTCTCATGCTGGATTGTTGACCTAGGGCCATCCTGACATGGACTACATGGTGAAGGAAAAGCTGATGTTGGAGCGAGTCATAGGGATGGAGTTTATGGAACCGGCTGATAAAAGCTTCTTTTACAGTGGTAAAAAAAACTCTCCTTGTTTTGTTGTTTACAGATCTTTGGATCTGTGCATTTATACTATACCACTGCTCTCCTCTCTACAGATGAGGCCCACTCCTTCAGTAATGTCCTCTTTTATGGAAATGAGGCCACGCTGCTGATCTTTGACATTTTATTCTTCTGTGTTGTTGACCTTGGATCTCAGAACTTTGTGCTAGCAGCTGTTCTCACATACCTACAGCAAATGGTTGGTGTTTATGTAGTTGTAGTGTGTTATCTTCACCAAAGTAAAAATGTACATTAAACCAAAATGTATTTATTGCAGATATTCCGCTTCATCCGTAACACTCTTGGAAGAAGGAACCTTGCCAACAAAACGCTGGTGGATCAGAGGTTTCTGATATAGACCTCAGGGTCTGTTTTCGGTGGCAAAGATGTTTACTGCTCACTTGTTCTGTTCTCGTTAAAAGAATCTGTTCACTGCTTAATTTAACGCAAATGTTGTCTTTTTGGAAATATTTGTATGCTTTTATATTGATTAAATTGTTTTGTATGAAATCTGACTGGAGTTTTGTTTTTATGATAAAGTTCTTTCTTTTTCTTTATTTCTTTCTCTTTGTCTCTTTCATTCCTTATTTATTTGTTTCTTTCTTGTTTTCATTTTTTCTTTTGTTTGTTACATAACAAGGATATAAACATTTAAATATAATTATTTTTTATTTAACATCAATAGCCATTTATAGGACATAATAAAATGTTGTCACTGTGAAAGCCAAATATGTAGTATCTTTAGGGTTTTTTTATTACTTTTTCTCTCCTATTTATTTTATTTTGTAGCATTAAAATATAGAAATAAATTACAAAATAACTTCTATTAAACTATTTCCTAATCTTATCTTAAAGATATTTGCAATAATTGATATTTTCTACTCTTTGTTTGCATGGTGATTTATTCATACATTTGTATTACTTGTACCTCTGTCAATCAAACCTTTTAACTAAAACATTTTACTATGTCTTACAAAACGTATCTTACAAACGTTTTGTAAGAAAAATATTTGTAATTAAGTGTTTTTGAAAGGGAGAGGTGTGACACATTTTACTAGATGTAGCAACTCAGATCAGTCAGGGTTAATTTCTATTACAAATTTACACTATTTGATTTGGTTCCAGAATTCAAAGTTAGTCACTTCACTGAAAAATAATACTGAAATTTCTCTTTAAAAACTTTTTTTTGTTGTTGTAATTTTAAATTTAGGTTTTTTGTAAGCCATAAGCCATTATCATCCAACTTAAAAACTTGAGATATTTCACTGACTGTAATACATCCTTTTAACAAGTCAGTATCACTTTTTGGACTGGAATATTCAGCTTTTTAATGTTTTTTTTGTTTTTTTTTTATTTAATTACAATAATATGTACAACAAGTTACATAAACAGTAACTAGATGAACAAAGAGGCTTAAGGAACTTTTTAATGTTTTTTTACATCTTGCGTGCATGGGAGTTGACGTCACTGCGTAGGTTAAGGCTCAACCAATCAGGTTCCAGCATGAGGTGTGGCGCTTTGGAGTAACACAAACCGAAGGGGTTGGGTTCGAGTCATGAACTTAAATACCTACTTCACATCTGTCGGATACGGTAAGAGCACATTTTGTTCTGTTTTGTCCCCTTCTCCACAGACGGAGTTTTATAAAGTATTCTTCGGTGTACCTGGAATGTTTATGTTATATAAGTGTAGCAATTTCTATCGACGACTTGTGGGTGTAACACAGAGCTAGCTACATTAGTCTGAATCTGGATGCTTTACCTTCACGACTGACTGGAGTTTTAAACTGTAAGTCTATTTAAACATTTTTAATTCACTCCATGTCTCCGTATGCTACTGCTGTTGCTTATATCATGTTGGCTAACTGCGTTCTGTACCTGGTTTATAATTAGCGTAGAGAAGCTAATTATGTCAACAAACAACTTTCAAAGCTCAGAGATGAAACGAGTCTTCTGGTCTGTTTGGGTCACAGTTGTTTTTTAAATTATTATTATTTCCGGATGGTTAATAGGTATATTTGTTCACGTCAGGGTCACCCTGTGAAAAACTGATGTAGCAGAAACCACTAAAATGCTCCAGGTTTAAATAGAAATAACCAGTCGTAGGGAGAAAAGGGTGGCTTCAGAAGCTGCAGATATATTAAAATCAGTAAATTGGAGCAGCTTATTTGAAGTGTCATGGTCAGGACTCGGTTTTCCTGGCCAGCAGCAGTCATAACTATCAGAGGAACAAATGCCAGTACTCAGTTATTTTTAACTCTCTGTGCACCAGTGCTGACCTATATTTGAAAAGGTCTGCAGAGCTGCTACTCAAAACTAATACTGCTAAATTTTACATTTCATTACAAAAAGACATATTGTAGTTTTTAATTACTGCACAAGACTTCCTCCTTCTACTGGTAAACTTGGGTTACAAACTGCTATTTCTGTTATATAGCTTTTCCTTATAATGCTATGACAAAGTTTCCTCCAGGTGTATAAAACATTGAGTTGCACATGTTGCCCCGCCGCTACCTGTGGAAAACGACTCTCCTACACTTGTAGGAGCCATTTTTCTATTTTTAGTTAAATCTTTGAATTTAGATTATTTAGTTCATTTTTTATTTTTTGCTTGTTTTTTAGTTGATTTATAATTAGAATTTTTGCTTAATTTGTTATTTAAAATGCATTCTTTTGTTAGTAATTCCTTTAATTAGTTAATTAATTTCAGTTGGGGACATGGGTGTTTCACAGTATAAGTACAGTAGATTTTAAGTAGCTTATTATGCACGTGGGTGGTCATATGGTTGTTTTACCAGTCAGACAGTCTGTCCAATCGGTCAGCCAGTTTGTCATCAGTCAAAGAACAGGTGCTACTTCTTCTGCAGGAATCTGAGCAGAAGAAGTAGCAGAATCCTGTGAAGCCTGTAACTTGTTTTGTCTGAATAGTGGAATAAAACAAACAAAGAACTGCATTTTGACCTTTTTTTTCCTAATCTTTTGGACTGCAAGCCAGAATCCACAGTGCTCCATGGTGACTATTTGAGTTGAATTCACCTTTTGCTTTGATCACCTTTAAGTCTTAAGTTTTTTTAATTTTGAATTTGAGTTTTGGACAAATAGTCACTACAACACTTTTCACTACTTTAGGAAAAATACACATTTGACTGTTTTCTAAGGTATTCCATTTGCTTAAAATGCAGATAGTCATGGTGGAGAACCAAAATGAGTGCAGACTTACTTACCTACCCTCTACTTAAGATTAAAGCACTCTTTATTATCCACCATAGGTGACAGAAATAGGTAACTAAGCTACATTTTCATTCAAAATAAATGGATAAATCAGTTAAATTTCACCAAAAACATCCTCTGACTGCGTACATAAGATCTCTTCGCCCTTTCCTGTATATCACATTTGTCATATCACACGTAAGATTTTCCTCTAGATAGATTTGAACAGGGAAGTGCTTTAAGGAAATATTTTGAGCTGTATTAGCAGTAAATATGATCCCTATTAATTTTTTTTATACATAGGAGTGCCAGTGACCAGGAGAAAGAAAAGTAGTTAATCAACAACCTTTTCAAGCCATTAATCTGATTTGATCTGTCTACAGCAGGGTTTGGGTTTAACAGTTGATGTGAAGCAAAGATTGATAAGCATATAGTTAGTAGTGAACAAATTAGTTATTTTCCATTGCAGATCAGACCAAAAAGTAAACTATAAGTTGACATTGGCCATGAATATCCTCATCTCTAGATATAATAATTTGGTCTTCAGTGTGTTGGAGATTTTTGGATTTCAGATTCAGAATGACTTAACCTTATGAGAATAAATCTACTTGTTTGCATAGTGTTTGCTTAATGGTGTGAACAGAGAACGCTCTGTTCACCATGCATACATCTGAGCTCTTAATGTGCTTCTTCTTCAGGTGTGTGCACATCGGTGGTGCTTTGATTACCGGTGCTGCATGGTCAGCGATGCCTGTTACATCCCAACTACTCAGGGGTTTGCCCCGTGCCAAGGCCTTTGCCTCCAGTCTGTTACCATGCCAACACCACCAGTCCCACCTTGGTTCCCTGCCTGCCCTTAGAGGCCCGTCCCAAACATGGCAGACACACCCGGCAGGAAGGTCCTACCAGACGTCCTCAGCGCTTCACAACTACATCCTGACGCCCCCACAGGTCAACTCCATCCTGAAAGCCAACGAGTACAGCTTCAAGGTCGGTGCGAGTCATGCACAGAGTTCCTGATTCATTATTTGTTTGTTTACATTCTCATCCTGTCGTTTGTTTTCATCATCCGGTTGCAGGTGCCAGAGTTCGACGGTAAAAATGTGTCATCTGTGATGGGTTTTGAAAGCAACCAGCTTCCGGCCAACGCTCCCATCGAGGATCGGCGGAGCGCGGCGACTTGCCTGCAGACACGAGGAATGCTCCTGGGCGTGTTTGATGGACACGCCGGCTGCGCCTGCGCTCAGGTGATCTATTCACTCTATGGGGTTTTAATTCATTTCTTTGTTTTTTGAGGGATTGGTCAAACGGTAATATCAGACTTCATTAGGTTAGTTTTAGGCAAAGAGAAAACATCTAGACACTTTCCAAGACATTTGTTTTGTCAGCAGCAGTGTATGTTATCATAATCTCAGAATTTTTCTCTGCAGGCGCTGAGTGAGAGGCTGTTTTACTACATAGCAGTCTCACTGCTCCCCCATGACACTCTGTGTGAGCTGGAGGCTTCAGTGGAGGCCGGCCGAGCGCTCAGTCCCATCCTGCAGTGGCACAAACACCCCAATGACTACTTCACCCGCGAGGCTCAGAGCCTCTACTTCAACAGCCTGAGAACCTACTGGCAGGAGCTAATTGACCTAACCAGGTGAGAAGCAAACAGTGTAGCAATACTGTATTAAATAAAACTTTTTCATCCTGGTGAGAACAGTATTTCTAAATAAGACATGTCCACAAGAATAATTATATTTCCACATTTGATCATAATGCAAAAATCTGAGAAGTGTGGAGTGCATTTGTATTTATCCCCCCAGAGTTAGTACTAAAGGTAACAACCTTACACCCCATTCCTATTGGTGTTTATCTGATCCAGATTTTAATGTCTAGAGTTTTTATTCTGGTGTTTGAATGAAGAGCATCTGTGAGCTTCAATTTTCAGGTGTTAACGAGGTTTGGGCCAGTACGAGAAATTCATCACAGTATTTGGACAAAACTTTAACACATGAGCTAATCTAGTTGCTTTCACTCAAAACATCTTCCCAATTAAGTTGAAGCTTTTCAACTATGTAGTTGCATCTCATTATGGTAGAAAATCATTAAAAGTGTAATTTAGTTCACTAATTAATCAAGTTCTGTTTAATTTCTGTTTCAAATTTTCCATTGAAGTTTCCTTGCTTGACCTGTTGGGGTTTACCCTCCTTATGGACGATGTCAAATCAGCAGTAATATTATATGAGCCAAAGTATAACATTAAAAATCCTCTTATCTTTTTAATATATATTTTTTTATTCCCCCACCAGGGGGCTTTTTTGTGGGCTCTAGTGTCCCTTATTTGACAGTAGGCTGACAGAAAGGGGGTAAGGAGAGGGGGGAAGACATGCGGCAAATGTCGTCGGGTCCGGGAGTCGAACCCGCGACGGCCGCGTCGAGGACTCAAGGCCTCCAAATGTGGGTCGCGCTAACCCCTACGCCACCACGGCACGCCCATCTTTTTAATATTTAATGTTTTTGAAAAGCTAAATCTGGGATCTTCATTAGCTGAAAGCCATAACCATCCAAATTAACAGATAAAAGTCTGAAAAATACCCCTTTGTGTGCAAAGAGCAAATATAAAGTGAGTTTTACATTTTGAACTCAAGTAATGAAAAAATGCTGGATGGATCTCAGTAGCCACTCCAGAGTCACCATGGGTCTCTTGATAGTTTCACTGATTAATACTTTCATTGCAGTTTAGGTGACTGTCGTCTCTTGGTAGGTTGTACAGTTTTGACATATTTTCTTGAATGAGTTTTCAGATCTGCTTACCAGGAAAAGCCCTAAAAGACTTGCAGCTGCAGCCAAAGAACTGAGTCATAGGGGGTAAATACAAATGCCCACCAACTTATAAAATAAGAATTGAAACCCATGTATTCTTCAAAATACATTTAAATGTGTGGTTGTAATGTCCGATGCATGTTAATTTATCATTTGGTCTTTCTCATCAGTGATTGTTGTCATGTGAAATATTTCAAACAGGACTTTCTGGTTTCTTATTTTACTCTTTGTGACCTCAGTATCACTGACCAATCTGTTATTGTTTGATCTGGAGATTTTTGGTTGCCGTTCCTCAGTTTCAGACAATCTGTCTTTATATTATTTTCATCCCTTAGCCCTGGCGACGTTCCAGACACCCGAGAGGCTTTACTGAATGCCTTCAAAAGGCTGGATAGCGACATTTCTCTGGAAGCTCAGGTGAGAACAGTCTGTGGTTTTGATACCAATCTGTTTCTTTTTATAGGTAAAAAACTTGGATGCGTTCCTCCTAGCAACATGAGCTGACCCATTTCCTGTTCTGCTGTTTAAGATGTCCACTAGCAGTCATGATAGAGTTGAGTTGCAGATCATGTCATTTATCTGGACTGTTAAATCTGAGAAATGTTTCCACCAGTAAGAGATCTTGAGGACATTCATCAGTCCAGAGCGCCAATGTTAGGAATTAGGACATCCGGATTTAAACTTTGGTAGACCAGAAATGAGCTCAGATGTCACTTCATCTCCATGTGATATAAACTTGCTAAAGTGCTTACCATCTGTGTGTAATTTCTCTCTTACAGGTTGGCGACACAAGTGCGTTTCTGCACTACTGGGTTCTGAGAGTGGCATTTTCTGGAGCTACAGCCTGCGTGGCGCACATCGATGGACCAGATCTGTATGGAGAATAAATGTCCAGCAGCACATTGTGACAAAAGGTTCCAGTTGTTGCTTTTATGAAGCTAATATCTATTTTTATCTTCAAAGCTATATAGCCAATGCCGGGGATGCCCGGGCCATGTTGGGGGTGCAAGAGGAGGATGGTTCATTCAGTGCTCACACACTGTCCAACGACCACAACGCCCAGAACGACAGCGAGGTCGCTCGGATACGAAGCGAACATCCTCACTCTGAGAGGAAGACTGTTATTCGTCAGGTAGTGATTTAAACCAATCCGCCCGTGGCTAAAAAACTAAAAACAAGTCAGTCTAAACTTCTGCCTCTCTCCGTCTTCCTCTGCATCAGGACCGGCTGCTGGGTCTGCTCATGCCGTTCCGCGCCTTCGGGGACGTGAAGTTCAAGTGGAGCATTGAACTACAGAAGCGCGTTCTGGAGTCTGGACCCGATCAGCTCCATGAGAATGAACACACCAAGTTCATCCCTCCCAACTACCACACGCCGCCCTACCTGACCGCCGAGCCGGAGATCACGTACCACAGGCTGCGGCCACAGGACCGCTTCCTGGTGAGAGAGGAATGCCGACAAATGCTGTTCATTTAATTTATTAATGCAACAGCTTAGTACCTTCATGCATTTATTTATTTATGCTTTTATGTGTCCAGTATTAAGTTAATTTAGTTATTCAATCATTCATTCATGTATTCTTTCATTCATTCTGTCGCATGAATGAAGAGTTCTTTAAATGTCTGAGAGAATTTCAGTCGTTGCCATAGCTAAAGTTTTAATAATTTTATTTAATTCAGGTGAATAATAAAATCTTACCGTTCAGGAAGGTAACATTCCTCTCCTAAATGATGATTATTTTATTTATTTACACATCGGGCTGAAACAATTAATTGTGATGAATCAATTATTGAAATACTCGTCAACTACCTTAGTAATTGATGCATCGTTAATTGCAGTATAAAGACGCTAAAGAAGGTCATTTTCTGAAAGAACAATTCACTCAGAGCAGTAATTAAACCAAAACTGTACAAAAAATATAAACATTTCGCATTTAATAATAGGACCTGCTTTATCTGTGAATATGTTCTACCCAGAACTCCTTACATGCCAAAGCTTTAGCTTCAGCTGGCTCAAATTCTGTAAAAAAAAATCCTATTAGGCATCTTTAGCTTCTTATATGTTTGAAGTATTTTTTAGCTACAGCATCATCAAGCATTCACCAAAGGAATGCTATGTTAGTGCATTTTAGACAATTGAATGTTTATTTTCTTATTTGAAGTAATTGAATTATTTATTAGCCTTTTTTATGTATTTCTAATATTTTTTTATAGAAAGCTTAAGTGGTTCAATGAAAAATCTGCAGACTGCACCAATTTCTTCTATACAATGAATCAATTAACAGCCACAAGTTGTCATAAAATTCTTGTTTGTTTTCAATGTGCAGCAATATTCTGCTTGGTCTTCCCTTTAAAATAATATCAAGTTATCTCACTTTTCCCTCCATCTTGTCGAACTACTGAATAAATCAGAAATGTTGGCACTGACTCAGAGACCCTTGACATTTACTACAATGAAAGAAACCACGCCGGGGTCTTTTGTCTCATCTTTTAGATGGTAGATACTGCAGTGACTAATGGCGGCTTCCTCCTTCAGCTCCCATGTCTAGGAGATAATTAGTTCTCAGGTTTGATGAATAGGCTCTTTATTCTGATGTTTTTACTATTATTTTTCATCAAATATGCTATGTCTGTCCTCCAAAACACATTTGTAAATCTTTTTTTCCAGATTGAAAGGGTGGTCTTTTTGCTCTCTTTACATAAAAAAGTTGAGTGTAAAAACATTAATGTTTTGTTGCATATTTTTTTAATTTAACTGATTTGTAAAGAACATTTCACACTATTTTTGTGAAAAGTAAAATGTATTTTTTCAATCTTAGATTAAACTAGCCTAGTAAAAAGAGACCAGATCCTTGTTCTCTTTTCCTTCAGAGAGTCTGGACTCTGAAGTTTTAAATTGTACCCAATCACTGATGGTTGTCCGTCATGCATGTAATGCGCCAGTTTGACGGTGCATTATACTACAGAGAGAAGTGCGGAGCGGATGTTAATGTTAATTCAATATTTGAAAGCATGGCCAACACAGACTGAACGGCTTTGTTTACTTCCTCCACTGCCATTGCTAAAACTACAGGTAGACTCCAAAACGGAACAGAAAATTTATGTCATCGTTCACAATTTCTGTTCTCTGATTGGCTGGTAGGAAAACTACGACAGGATGGGAGAAAGCCCAGACTGTACGCGAGATTTGAATAGAGCAGGAACAAATGGAAGTTGAGAGATTAAAGTTTGTTCTTTAAGTAAGATCAAGATGTTTCTGAGCACCGCCCTCCTCTGTCTGCAGGTAATCGGCTCAGACGGCCTCTGGGAGACGCTCCACCGGCAGGAAGTGATCCGCATCGTCGGCGAGTATTTAACTGGGGTTCACCAGCGCCAGCCTCTTAAAGTGGGAGGCTACAAAGTCACTCTGGGACAGATGCAGGGTCTGCTTGAGGAGCGGAAGGCCCGCATGTCCTCCGCATTCGAGGACCAGAACTCTGCGACGCACCTGATGCGGCACGCGGTGGGAAACAACGAGTTCGGCACGGTGGATCACGAGCGGCTGTCCAAGATGCTGTCGCTGCCTGAGGAGCTGGCTCGCATGTACCGTGATGACATCACCATCATCGTCACTCAGTTCAACCCTCACGTGATCGGCGCGCAGAGACAGGAGGATGAGTCCTGAGCTGATTTCGCACTGACTAATTCAACTGTGTGCCACAGATTTAAAAACCAAGCACACCACATGGACAAATCTATGTTCAGCTATTTTTAACTCTATTTATGGAATATTAATGCAGCAGCACAAAAGTTTAGTTTCTTATGGTCATCAGATTGGCTTAGTGGGTTTTTTTTATGCTGCCAGTCTTGTTGAGCAGCTGTTGTCATGCACAGCAGTCACTGTCGATGACGTCGCATGCTTTCATTCTCAAATTTAAGCAAGAAGAGTTTAAAGAGCTTTGTGTCCGCGAGCGGTTCTGGTTAGCAGGCCTGACTCTAAACCAGGCATGAGATCCTCTGGGCAAACACTTCCATATTATCATGGTATTAATACACACATTTAATGTTTCACATGATTTATTACAGATGCACTTTTCTTATTAGATTCCAGTTTTCTTTGAGGTCTGAGCAGTTTAGCAAGAGCAACTATTTTCACTGCTAAAATCTTGTAACTTTAACTATACTATTAATATCATCTTTATTTATGGTTTTGAACACTAGTTTTCTAGTGTTTTTGGGCCAAATGGGACACATTTTTGCATTTCTTCTCTTTATAAAGTATAACTAGCTAAACCTAACTGGTTAATTAGTGATGCTGGAAGACTTTCACAGCTTCCCAGGGGTAGTTTTAAAAATGATGTCTTGAGCATGAATGATGTTTAGTAGCTTTCTTTCAGCCAGCTGACCAGCATGAGCAACAACAGGTGGAGGAAGAGCAGCACACCGTTAAACTTGGACACTCCAGCACCTCCTGTGAATCACGTTAAGAAAACTTTAAACCAGATAAAGGGTGTAAGTGTTGAACTTTTAAATCATTGGTTGACCTTGATGCTGCTAGCTGGTCCATACTAGCTTGACTGTTTGAAAGCTGTTTTTTCTCTGCGTCAGATCATTGTCACTGTCTAGTTCACTACTGGATGGAGTGTTCTTTGTTACGAAGACTGTTTGAGTCAATCCGTGCAGCTTGTTTGAAGGAAGTTGAATTATCTCTCTGGGTTTTGGATTTTCAGTCCCACAAGGAGGATGGATTTGGATCCTTTGAGCTTTATGTTAAATCTGATGGGTCACAGGCTGAACATTACAAAAGTTACACAAAAATAATTAAGTAGTCTTACATTTTAAGTCACAAATTATTTACGTAATCTGAAAATAGTAAAGTGGGTAATTACATTCGTTTTGTTTTGATCTCAAATCCGTAGCTGCAGCGTTTTTTTGTTTTGCCTCCTGCTTCTTTGCTTGGAGAGGCACTAATGAAGGAGTTGTTCCCCTCTGTGATCTAAGAGTGCTTCGGCTGAAATGACAGAGTGTGTTAGGAAACTGTGAGCAGATGCAGTCACTGAGCTTCTTCTCTAAACACAGAGGTCAAGAATCTACATTATTTTTTCCTGACAGATCATTACCTGTTTGTTTTGCTCCTGGATTGTTTTATTCTTCCCTTTGGAGGTAAAGCAGAGCCTTTTTTCTTTTACTCATGAATTACTGATGTGTACAAAAAGACTATATAAGCTGGACGTGTTTTAAAATCAGGCTGTTTCAACATCAAATATTTATTCTGCCTCAGCAGTATGTTACACATCTTCTCTGTTGTATGTATAAATTGTAACATACGGGGGTTTGAGTTTTGTATGTGAAAATAAAATGCTAAACAGACAGCTTCCTGTGACGTTGTATTTATTTATTTATTTTTATGTGCGCAGCAGGACATCCAGCCAACTAAACCTCTGAAGGTCATTGCACTTCAGGATAAACATAGTTTATAAGATTACTGCTCATAAACTATTAACTTTCTGGGCTTCTTTAGAGAGATGCTGTCTTATTTTTACCACAAGATGGCGCTGCACCACCAAACAACAGCGGAAAACTAAATTTTCTTGGAAATAAAACTCAGATTTAGTCAGTTTCTAAATATTTTGTGACTTTATGAGCCAGAATAAATGGCAACAGTTCAGATTGTCGCATAAAGTGAAATATTTGGTACTATTTTACGATACGGTATTTGGTACTTAGGAGCAAAAACTATTCAAAGACTGCTGTGATAATCTGTAAATAAAGGAGGGCCTAATCCTGTAAGCCTTAAAACTTTTTTGTAAACATCAAAAAATTGAAAATTAGCAACTAGAATATCATTAGAAACTATGCAAGGACAACTTGCCAATTTATCTTAAAAATTACAATAATGTAGTAACAAACAGGAACATGTCTTAAGTAACAGTCCAATCAGATCTGATGTGTTTAATATTCATCTAAATAAAAATCTAAATATTTGACTGTTCCATGCTTTATGACTTACACTATTGACTGGAGATATTTATCCCTTCTCAGTAATTCACTTCTCATTCTTTGTGATAAAGCTGATGGTCTGAGAAGCCTGAAATAATCTTACAGATTACATAAAAATCTAATTATTCAGACTGTTTCAATAGTTTTGCCCTTGTTCCCTTCTTTTAGTTTGATATTAGAAGCTATTTTATCTTGCTTCCTTCCATGTTGAAAAAATTATATGTGCCGGTATTTAAAATAAGATTGACTTGTTAATAACATCTACCAACAATTGCTTTAAGTATAACTCGGTGCCTCTCATAAACGTCACACAAGTTTTTTATTCTTCCCATTTTTAATCATCATTGCATTGACATGCATGATACAGAGTTGCTGTGTTTAGATGACGTTCAGTTTGGTTTACTGGAAATAAACACCTCCATATTGTCATTTTTCAGCCCCCAGCTCTGCAGAAGCTCTGACGTTACAGCGGATGTTTTGTGAACAAATGTCCTGAGTGACGCTCTTGTTTACGTGCTTCTGCGTCTTTAGAAATAAGACGTAGGCTCTGTAGTAAAAAGAATAAACCATCCCATGTAATTAAATGACTCACCTAAGAGCAGAGTTAAAATCAGAGTTGTGCAATTCATCACCTGGCTGAACCGCAACTTCTACTGAATTGACTTGAACTTTAAAGCCGCATTAACGTTGAAATAAAGTTTTAAAGTGACATGTCTTAGTTTTATAAACATTTACTTGAAATAAATCAGTATTTAATTGCAGTATCTTATTCTCATACTCACCAGCTTTTATTTGAGTCAGTTTAGCGGTGGGCGATACGAATTTAAAGTTTTATCAGGATAATTTGTGGTACTATTGTGATGATGATAAAAGTGGCTGTAAAAACTATTTATTAAATAAAAATTCTTATCATGAAAAAATATTTATCACTATAAATGATAAACAATGCGATAAATTTCCACCCCAAATCAAACACATACATTAGCTAAGGGTCAGAAAACTGAAATGATTGCTTTGGTAACAGTTGTGATGCTAACAACTATCAGTAACACAACACAATGGCATATTACTCTTTGGTTTATACATTTTCCCACACTAAACACATATAGTGTTTGCTGCGCCTAAGCATTTCAGATTAATAAACTAATGTTAGCATGAAGCAAAAAGTCGTTTTCAAATGATGACTTGTCTCTATGTGAACACCCAAATAACTGGTTGCACCAACTTTGGATGCAATATGTCTTATTTTCTTGTGGAGGAAGTTTGGACCACCCACAATTCTGTTAATTCAGCTACCATGTGGAGTTTTAAAGCTAAACGGGCTCAAAAAAGTCCGAACATGAATTTTCTGCAATGCTTTGTAACACAGTCCTGTCAAATAGATCTAAAGATTCCAGAAGTTACGGCAAAATACTCTGGATTACGAAGGAGCAACAGTCCCAAACCATCACACTACCACTAAAATGTTTTACTGTCTGAATAAAGTTACTTTTCTGAAATGCTGTTATTTTACATCTGTTGTAGCTGACATAGCAACTTCCAGCAAACAACAAAGTCCCACTTTGGTCCCTATCGGTCTACTGAATATTTTTCCTGATCATCAGAATATCTCTGAGCAAATAAGAGGATCCTGTTCAGAAACATATTTGTCCAGTTGCTGAGAATGAGCAGATACAAGACAATTACATGTTTCTCCATATATAAAAGTTATATAATGAAAAGTTATCAACTTTGACAAGTTATTGGAGACAGCTGGAAATCAACAAAGCTTCATTTACTAATTAATATCTTAAGTTTTCATTAAACAATAAAGTAAGGCGCACCATACCTGGACATACTGCAATACCAGGATGATGCGTGGAGAGCACAGAGCAAGCCCTTAGTACGTCTCCTTGTTCCAAAAATCAATTTAATATATTGGTCCCCAAAAAGGAGACTATCAGATATTAAACTGATAAGAACAGAAACTACGCATGATCTGAGCCAAAAGGCCGAGAAGCGATGCCACAAACCTGGAGAGGAAACCGTGTCTTTCAGGCTGATCTCAGTTTGACTCACGGTTCACAAATTTTAACATCATTTTAAAGTTACAACAGAAACAGAGACGGCGGTACATTTATTTTATGGCGCTTCAATATTGGTATGTTGCGGGAAATTAAACTAAATCAGTCACTAAAGAATAAAATATTGAATCAGTATGTGGTTATAAAACCACATACGCTTTCGACCAATAGGAAGCGGAGAAGCGAATATGACTCCCAATTACCTTTTTCACATAAAACTATTACCTTCGTGGCTAAAATATTCCTGTTAAGATGTAGTTAGTTAAATAGAGTTTACCTTTGGAGCTAAATTAAGGTTATAACACACTAAGTCATAGAAGTAGTTATATAGTAACATGTTGATGTAGTAACTCTTAATAGAGCTCACTACTTACTGTCCTGCTATAATGCTCTGCTCTGTCTAGAAAAAATACCAACCTGTTTATAATCTGCAAAATATTCCCAGGAACGTCTTAAAAAATAAACTTTAGGAAACATTTACACCAACAACCAATACTCCGAGATACACCATTCAACAACAACAACAACAAAAATACATTATTGCATCTGATTATAGCTGCAATAATGTAAACACGACTACATTTGTAGATAACAGATACTTTAAGGCATCGGCTAAACTTAAACTCACCAGGAAACGTGGCTTTGCTCCTTGAGTTGATGTTGGAAAATGGGCTAAGATAGCGATCAATTAACGTCGCCATTCAGTGTGCGCATGCGCAGACGGCATACCCAATTAACGTCGGTATTACACAGACTAAATTATTACTTTTCTAGGTTATAGCCCCACAAACTCAAATACTGCTCTTGAAAAACACGCCAACTTGTGCTTCTTCAGGACACCGGTTGCATAAAGAAGTGTGATTTGTATTACTAAGCAGTACACAGTAACTGCATTTAAGGATATTTTCAAAATTATCCATATTTGTTCATACCTTAATTGAACAAACAGTGTTCAATGAAGGTAACAAGAACAATAAACCTAACTAAAAGGGCAGCACTGGGGGGTTTTAAACATCATCAATTGGAATTTATAGTGACAACGATAAATCAGATTTTTATCATGACAAGATATTTATCATGAAATTTTTTATCAAAAGCCCCATTGACAGTAGTTAGTTGAGAATTGCGTGAAAGACTTGTTCCTGTATAGTTTTATATTGCACAGTTATGCAGATCTCAGCTTTTCAGAGGTGAAAAAATGTAATCTGGGCAATACTTGATGAGATAGAATAACTGGCATAAATATTATTGATGAAGTACAAATACATTAACTTAGCTGCAGGTATTATATAACTGCATGCCTGTTCACTGTTGCTGGATTGTTTGCTTTATTGCAAGCTTACTGTTGACAAAATTGCAACTTTTAACCTGCATCACTGTCCTATTAAGCCGTAATCTAAGCAGCTATGAAATGAGAAATCAGTTCTAAAAGCTAAGATCAACAGAGTTTCTATATTTGGTCAAACGTCCTCTCTGGTGGTGATAATATTGCTGCATGTCTGTGAGAGCGTGGGTGAGATCTGATAGGAAGAGGCGGTTCATCCATCACATCGTTTACTCTGTCTTTCATCCACTTCCACGCTGCTGATCCTCAACATCTTTCAACTTCTCCACGCACCTCTGTTGTGGAGAACTGTTGCTCAGATACAGATACAGATGGACTGCAGACATAAACAGCGGGTCGTGGCTCCGTCCTTTGGCTTCTGGATCCCACAGCAGGCAGTTCACCGACTCACACACGTGACACATGGCTGGGAGTGGGTGCATGTTCGTGGAAGCACATGTGGGCCCCCGTCTCAGCCCTCACTTGCATGTGTGTCGGGGGGCCTCATTGTGCTGCGTAAAAGCCCACAATCATGCCGTCTTCCTTTCAGCACAGCTGACAATCTGTGGCCCGTCTCCCACCGTCAAAGAGATGACTCAGAGCACCACTCTGCGAGGCTGCGCCGCGGCCTCGAATGCTTAGCGACAGACTGGTGAGCAGAAGGAGGAGGGGATGCAACAACACCGACTGTAAACGCAGAGTAAAAACTGCGACAAGGAAATCACAGATGAGACGTGTGAATCAAGGTGAAGAGTGGATGTTTGTTATGTCACCCCATCACCTGCAGCAACACGCGTCTTTCCTGACGCTGAGCAGCAGAAACAGAAAAATCCAGTGAAAACCAAAGTAGATCCCAGGTTTCTGTTTATTGGGAAGCTGCACTTTACAAAAACAATCCAATAACTGTTCATTTGCATGTTACTTAACATCGGCAGACGCTGGGGCCTGGGAGGAAAAAAAACATATTAAATCATTTGAAACGATGAAACTGCTAATGAGGCGGTCTGAGAAAGCCATTTTAATACATTAAGTCAACAAGCTGTGAGAACGCTCAGCTGGCCAACAGAGTGACTTTAGTCTGTACAGCACCTAATAATCAGACTCCACTCATAAAACGTTTGCATGAAATAAACTAAAGTAAATCTGAAAACTTGAAAGTGAATAAAGGGATTTTCTTAAATTTTTATATGTAAGTCTTTTAGTTTACTTACCAGCAAGGATGCTCATCATAAATAAATATGGATGAGCTGGATGTTAAATCACATCTCACTTAGTGAAACATCCAAACAATAAAGACTAAACTTTCTCACAGGAAGAAAAAATCAAGATGCATGCTTCAGGCAGGTTAGGGAAGAGAAAACAGGTTGTGTGTATGCTGTACGGCTTGCAAAACTCCTCTAAGGTAATTTGTGATACTTTCTGTATATAAATAAAACTTCACACTCTTGTCTCTACATCATGGGTTTCCGCTCCCCGTCCTCTGGTTGATTGCTGTTGTTGTTTCTACTTGAGCGCTTGACCACTATGATGAAGAGGACAGCTGCAACGAGAGTAAATATGAAGTCAGTTGAAGCAGAAAAATTTGGACACAAATATCAAATATCACTTAAAAGAAATTTGACTTTGATATTTAATGGCTTGATATTGGGCCTCTGTCTCTTTAAGAAACTCCTGCTCTTTCTGAAACTCTACCTTCAGTAAATCATCACAACATCACTCCTTTATTAAACCTTTAACAACATTTTTTCACTGTGAAGTAGCTCATTTAATGAGCTCAGCAATTCCACCAGGTGTTTGCTAATTGCTGCTGGCTAGTCTGAAGGAGCTGAGTGGGGGAGTTGTAGGGGAGGGCTGACTGTGAAGTGAAAGTTTGGGAACTGCATCTTTGAGGATAAGGAAGCGCTAGGTCCACCCAGGCGTTTTGCACAGATGAATGGTTGCCATGGAGATTAAAGTATTTCTCAAACACGCACGAAAAAATCAAGGCAACACTCCGGGTATGTTTCTGATGTGGGAATAACATTATAACATGACGTAAAGCTAAAAAAAGAAAAAAGTCGACTTTACAGAATACTGCCCCTTTAATAAAGTTTAGTCTGATTTAATATCATACAGAGAGAGAAAAAAGCTTTTTTTTGGTAGTATGTCTGAACCTCTGGTTTCAACTTTATGTCTGACTTACCACAAAATCCCAGAACGCCGGCTAAGATCCCGATGGTGACTCCCATCGGAGATTTGAAGCTCTTTCCGTGTGGTGGGATGTAGCAGTAGCCGAAGGCTGTACAGTTGCATATTTTCACTGGGAAGCAGAGAGGAGACATGGAGTGAAGCATCATTTTTACCTGAATTGAAGTCCTTTTGTCCTTTATGTGTCCACGTTCTTCACTTTTAGGCAACATGCCGCAATTTGCCGTCATTATTCATCAGGTACAAGAACTGAACAGAAAATGAGCTCTCCAAAAAAGAAAAGGAGGAAAATGAGATTTAGTTTGAAGACAATTTAAACAAATAAGTTACCCTCAAACGCGTTTGGGATGCCCATCCCTGCTCTGTCTTTCACAGTGACCTGAAGAGAGTACGTTCCCTCCTTCAGGGGTTTTTTGGTCAACTGCAGCTGAGCGGAGGAATCTGCACAGAACCAGGTCAGCAAAATCTGAGTCAAGAAAACCACATCTCTGTACCATCCTTTTGTTTTTATTAAACAAGCGTACCATCAAGCTTCGTCAACTTCCAGTTGGGGGATTTCTTTGTAAAGACGAAATCAAAAGGGCCAGAGAAGGGGTCGGCGTCGCCGTCGTTAGCCTCGATGATGAGGGGTTTGATGTTCTGCATGCAGATGAAGTCATTGTTCTTTGTTAGTTTGGGAACGTTGTCGTTGACATCCAGCAGCCGGATGTGGACGACGCGCTCGGAGGACTGGTCAGGATTGTCTGTGGAGGCAAATCAGGGACATTAAGATTAACATGGACATGAAGACAAACAAAGTGTTTGATCCATGTTTACTTAATGCAGGGCAGACTTCATCTTTACGGCTCATACTTTTAAGATGTCAAGACCATGATTAGGAAGGAAATATTCAATTGAGTCCACAAATGGAGGATTGCACATTTATACCAAAATCTTTAACATTTAGACTTGTCAAATCTGGACTGGATTAATCTACATTACACTGTATTTTTTTAAGTTTGTACTTTGCCATTTTTTAATTCAGTTCTTTGTTTGGCTTTAGAATAAGAATCACAGACGTTTAAAACCCAAAGTGGTTGAAAAAGCAGTAAAATGTCAAATCTTTATATTTCTGAAAGAGTTTCTGAAAGTGCTGGATGAGTGATTCAAGTATAAATCACAGTAAAGACGTTTTATTTTCAGAGGTCATTAATTTTATTTTGTGTTAAGGATATAATGTGGCACCTAAGCATATTTCCATGCTATGTTTAGATTCTTTCATGTTCATCCAGACTTGGAAAACGACTAAATTAAATTCCCTACCAGTCCTCAGATCTAAGTTTCACAGTCATTTGCTGCTATTTTGCCTCACTCACTCTTCTCGAAGGCCGTGACAGTGACATCAAAGGTCTCCAGTGTCTCTCTGTCCATCTTGGTTTTGGTCTTGATCTCTCCAGTGGCAGGATCGATCTCCAGCCAGCCCTTATCATCGCCGTCCAGCTTAAAGCTGCACACAAACACACAACACTCACTCTGAACTTGTGACCTGTGCAGCAGTGGTGCACAAAAATAATCTGTAGTTTTCTTCAGCAAATCAACAAGCCGACATTCAAGCTCTAGAAGCAGATTATCAACTAGATTTACAGTGATATGTTTCCGTTGTCTGCTGTCCTAAGCTTGATGTACTCAGAAAACAGTGGGTATATTTAGCGACTTCGGCTAAATATATTTGACTTGAGGTGAAGAAAATTTCAGAATTTAGATAGAAAATAAAACAATGAGCGATGCATATTTGTGAGATTGCCTCTTTAGACACAATTTAGGGTAAAAACAAACTATAAAAGCATCTTAAGATTGAAGCAGGCTGCATCTTGTGTTCCTCCTTAAATGTTCATCTCTTCTTTGATACACTGCCCAAAATGAAACATTATAATGTCTAAAGCAGATTTTAGAGAAACAGCTAAGCTCTCTTTACCTGATCTCGTCCCCTTCTGGGTCTTTTGCGTTTATTTTCAGCAGCACTGAGCCCTTGGTGAAGTTTTCTGGTACGACGACATCCATGGAGTCCATCATGAACTCTGGGGCCTCGTCCACATCGTTGACGTTCACGGTCAGGGTGGCGGTGGATTTGCTGGTGTACTCCACACCTGTCCTCAGCGGCTCTGTGTTACGAGCATCGATCTGGAGGTCAAAGGTGGAATGGGACTCGAAGTCCAGAGGCTGTGGAGGCAGAAAGCAAATTGCTTAGAGAGACTGGATCAAACAGGTGGACATTGTCTTTTTATTCACAATAAGAACCCTAATCATCAAATATAATAAATGTGCTTTAATCTTAATTTAAAAGCAGGGATTTTAGGGTTGTATTAGCCGATACAGTACTATGTGCATTTTGAGGCACTCATGGTAAAACCAATTGTTTTCTTTTGGAAATTTTACTTTTATAGCATTAACATTATGTAATCCTGAAAGTAGATCTATAGAAACTCCTACTAGTGTATAAATTGCTTAAATTTATAATCCACAGTGTATAAATTGTGGATTACTTATCCTCATTCCTTAGAGAAACTCCTACTAAGTTATAATTGTGAAGTACTTTTGTTGTTGTTTTATTTTTCTTTCGATTTTTTCAGGTTTTTTTTGTTTTGCTAGTATTTCCTCTAATTCATTCATCTATAAATAAAATTATTTTTACCTTACCTTACCATAGCGCCCCAAAGTCTCCTTAACAACATATTTTTAGGAAGCAATACCAGAAAACAAAACTTTTTCTGTCCTACCATCACAAACGTAAACATGTATTATGTTATACTTTACTGGGATCATATGTTTTGGCCAGCTAAGACTAAGATTGAGCTTTTTAGCACCAAACAGTTCAGACTGGGTTTACCATGAAATAAATGCACATGAACACGTGCACATTGTAAGGTACGATGGAGGATCCATGAGGCTGTGGGCCTCTTTATCCCCTCAAAGTTCTGCTGACCTTGCTGGAAAGCATTGCTTTAAGATTCTTAATGAACCAAAAATATTAAAAAGTTCACCAGACACAAAAACAACCATTATCTTGTTCTTCAGGCCTAAATCTATTAGAAATCCAATCAGCTATGATCGCATCTTACTAGAAGGAAACAATGACTTACCCCTTGAATTATCTAATTATTGTTAAACAAAGAAATACTACAGATAAGGAAAAGAAACCAGTACAAAAATGTATTGTAAGTGGGCAGACACGTGTAGATATTTCACCTTTGCAATGACGACATAACCGACTCCTTTGCCGTCAGTTTCCACAGTGAAGACGTCTCCGTCGTTTCCGTTGGAGATGTCAAACTTGATGTAGGAGCTGCCAGTGTCGGGCTCGTCTGTGTCTGTGGCTTTGATGGTCAGCACCGTGCTGCCCACCTCGGCGTCCTCCGCCAGACTGTGGTTCCCGTACTTCACACAGAAAACACGCTCAGTGAGAACATCATCCAAACAACTCCACCAAAACTAAACAATGATCGCTGCACTCACGTAGTCCTTCTCAAACACGGGCTCCTCGTTGTTCACGCCGATGACCTTGATGATCACCTTGCAGATGGTGCTCAATTCTGGGTGCAGAAATTCATTAAAAAATAAAACTCTCCTAAAGTTTACCTTAAAATGTGTTTGTAAAAGGTTTGAGCGTTACCTGAGTCGTCGACTTTGACATCTAAGTTGTAAATATTCTGTTCTTTACGCTGAAGCAAGCGCATCGCCTGGATTCTTCCATTGCTTTGGTCAATAGAGAAGGTGCCAAGTGAGCTGGATAGATCTTGTGAGATGATGGTGTAAGTCAGTAAAGAATTTATAGTTCCTGGTTGGTCGTCGTCACGGGCCTCAAGCTGTCCCACTAGGCTGCCTGAAACAAAAAAATAATAACAATCAGAGTAATTTGGAAACTCGGTCTTAAAAGGGCCCCAAAGGTGCTCCTAAATATATATACAAACCAATTAAATCTGCTTTATGGAACTTTTATATGTAAAAAAAAAAAGGTTTTTACATATTTGTTGAAACTATCACTATGCCTTCAAACAGACAAGCTGTGAAACAAATCAAGTTCATCTGTATTCTCCTTATGGACCTGCTGTCATCTGAACAAACACCTCTCCATCACTACCAGTCAGAACCAGGAGGAGGGTCTTAGCGCTGTCAATCATCCTTGAGTATGTACTAATACATACACATTGGTGTATGTTATTTTAGTTTTAGCTTGTCATGACAAAAACCTGGCTGGAGCAATAGCGAGATGAATAAAATCTGTTGCAGCTGCCCCATTTTTGGTGTTTTGTAACAATCACAACTTACCTGGTGGCTCATTCTCCTGGATCTCCATTACAGTTTCCTCATTTTCACACACAGGCTCATTGTCATTCACGTCCTTCACCAGAACTTGAATCTCCATGGGTGGGTCCACCTCAATGTCATTGGAGTCTTTTGCAAATACAACTAAAATGTACTGAAACGAGAGCAAAGTGATGAATGTTAGAGCTTTTCTAATCCATGTTGTTAAGGAGTACTTTCACCGCTCTGTTTTCTACCATGTCTTTCTGCTCTCTGTCCAGCTCCTCTGTCAGAAGTATTTCTCCATTTTCTTTAATCTGGAAAGGGAACCTGAGCTCTCGCTCCTTCTGCACTAACGAGTAGCCCGCATCAGGGTCATTAGACTGGACCTGGATGCAGAAACAAAGCAGAGGATGAGAGTCAGGATCTGCCTTTAGAGTTGAATTAGTGAAATGGTTTTATATTTATGTGTTCTGTTCCAGCTGACCTTAGCAATAACACGAGGATAATCTCCTTTTAAGTTCTCCTCAATAGTTAATGGCCCAGGGTTGACCCACAGGTTGGGCTGCACAATAATGTAAACTTTGGCAATTGCACTCAGACTCGTCTCTGTGGCTCCGTCCAGATCCTGAACACGGACGAACAGGACGTAGTCGGGATCCTCCAGAGGGTCCAAGTTACGCCTCTTCATCTCTAACCAGCAAGAAGAAAACTAAGATTAGAAACGCTTTATATTTCACTAAAAGTGTTCCAGGGTGCAAAAAAACCCCTCAAAACATTTAATTTGGTGATATTAACTTGTCTCCCTGACTGAGCTCAGATTAACACCCAATTATCCACATTTTGGTAAACTTGAATCAAAGTGTATCAAAGTAAAAGGTGTTAGCTGATGATTTTTAGGTCCAAAATGGTGAGAGCATCTGTGATTTCAGGGAACCAACCTTGTGTCGCTACGCAGCTGAAGAATGGATTTTGTTCATATGGGATCTTCTGTCCTGGACAGTAGTCGTCAAACTTTCGTTCCAGGGAATCGATGCTCCGCTCTTCTTCCCTGGAAAACTGGATTCCTGGTTTGGCCTTCAGCATTTCTTCCCCTGTTGAAAGAGACACTGATTAAATATCGGTTATCCATATTTAAACAGAGATGCACAAATTTAAAACTGTACAGTTTCTGGCAAATTTAGATTAGTAAGAGTCAACATCAAGCGACAGATTCAGGAAATCTGCCTCCAATCAGCATTAATCTTGGGTGAACAGGATGATCTGTGTAATCTGGAATTACAGAGCCGCTATTCTGATGGATTACAGGGAGAGAGGACAGATTACAGACTCTCCCACAGACGGTGAACCTTGCTCAGCTTTGCCCGGCCTTGGATCTGTGCTCATGTGTGAGGATGAATTTTATTTTACCCTCTTTAGTGGTGGAGATCTCTCCGGTTTCGGGGTCGATCTGGAACAGGAAGATGTTGTTGTTGTTGGGGACCTGGCTGACCAGGCTGTAGCGCAGAAGAGCGTTTGGAGTTGTGGGGTCGTCCTCGTCGCTTGCAGACACTTGGACGAAGGGGACATCTGAAGAAACAAACAGAACCGGAGTTACGCTTATATTACAGAGACAGGTTGACAAGAGTAATTTAAAACAGGCCCTGGATTAAAGGTGGACCTACAAAAATAGTCATAGATTCTTAAATAAATAAATAACTGGTATGTTTGACTCCTAACTGGCTTCATAATCTTAAAATAAAACAAAATAGGTAAAAATAAGAGAGAGATTCACAGCTAAAGTGAGCAAATCTATGGACAGGATAATTACTAGTCCTTATCTCTACAAATCTGGACCTTATGAAAGACTGTGCAGAAGAGAATCAATGTTAAAACACAGTTTCTTATGTTTATAATTTGTATCATATTAGATATTTATGGATTACAATAGGCTTTATTTAGGCGAGCTGATCAATCTACTGAAGCAAAACAAAAGCCTGTACAAATATACTTTGTTGGTATATTTTGAAAATTATTAAGTGTCTGAAACATGCATACAAATAACATCTCTTCAACAGCAGAAGAAATTAGAGTCACATGAAGCTCACCTGGTTTTCTCCTCTCCTGAATCACAGCTGTGTAGACGTCCTGATTGAACTGTGGAGCGTTGTTGTTTACGTCCAAAACGTTTATGGTCACAGTTATTGATTCGGCCACTACATCCTCCTCTCCCATTGCCTCCACCTGGATGTAAACACACACCATGCTGCTCATGAACAGGAGCTGCACTTCCACCACAAATCATGAGTTTTTGAAGCATCAATAAGACAGATCTTATTACAGTGAACACGTAGTGGGTGTCCTCAGACCAGTCGAGAGGTTTCTCCAGGTAAAGCCAGCCGTCCTTGGACATTTTAAAGATGTTGGAGCCTTCTCCGCTCATCTTGAAACCAGTAACACCTGCAGGAACCTGAAACTGTACAGTGGAAAATGGGAAAGACAGGAGAACAAACATTAGACTTAATGCAAAGATATATTTCTCTCTTTGTTGTTAAATTTATAAAACAAACTACAGAGACCACACAGAGTGACTTTTTCAGCTTATTCAAAAGGTTACAAGAAAACTTAAATTATGACTAATTTTATCACCAGCTGTAATTCTCCTCCCAGTTAAGACCTTATAACTTTCTGTGTTGGAGTTGTGATTTTAGAGGTTTACAGTTCTTTTTGCTCCCTGTCATATTTTATTAACCACTAAAAAAGCTTTGCAAAACTTTTTTATTGGAGAGGCATAATGTGATTGAAAAAATCTTTTTAAACCCGACCTTTAATTTGATTACATTTATTTAGTGGAACAAAAACAAACACACACAAAAAAAACAATCCCATGTTACAGGAGTTTAAATAAAATCAGAGGTTATAGGAAAACCTTTCATTACTAATATGCAACTTTCTGTTTTCATGTTCTGGGGTATAAATATGTCAGAGCAGAGGCCCATTTCTCTTAGGAACACTTAAGAAATGGAAAAGATGTGTAAACATAACAGAAAGTTAAGGTACATATGTGCTGAGTTTTACAAGTTGGAAAATGACAATAAAAATAGCTATTTGGACAATGATCAAACTTTATCTTGCCACAACAAAAAGAAATGGCAAATAACGTAAAAACAAATCCCCAAAGCTTCATGTTAGTCCTCTAAAACATTTTTACCATGGGTGCAATTAAATGCGTTTTTTTTCACTGTATAATCCGTAATAGAGCAAAAAAATTACACTTTGTACATCTGAAAATCTATTTCTAACATGCAATACATTAAAAAGCATTAAAAATATGTTTGCTTTCACTTTCTAAGTTCATCACATCGCTTCTAAGAAGTAGGTTTAAGAAAAAAAAGCAAAAATAAATCTCAACCTAAAGAGCTTCCACTGACGAGGTGCTTTGAATGCAGCATGTTTACAAGTTGAAAGTGGTTGGACTATATTTAGTTCTTCTTGGGGAAAAATATTTAGTTCTTCTTGGGGAAGAACTAAATATAGAGGAAATAAAAAGTACAAACATGGTGATTAGTGAAAAAAGAAAAGGGCATGACTCAATGCTAAATTGGCCCTAAACTGCAAAAACAACCAAAATAGAGTTCATTCACCAGAATAACTCAAGGATTCTTGGTACTCTGGCTTCTCTTCATGTTGAAGAAACAAACTGAAAATATCTTGAAGTTTTCCTGAACATGACTCAATCCTTATATTATCTTACATCAGACTCCTCCATAACTTTCTCCCTGACTTGTCTGCAGTGTTTGTTGGTCTTCATGATGCTGTTTGTTCATTAATATTCTCTGGGAACTTCACAGACCAGATGGGTTAACAAAAGAGATCTTATTCCACACAGTCAGAGAAATTACTTAAGACAGGATTTTGTTTCACTGGATTTGGCCGTTTTCAGAGTAAATAAGTCTTAATACAAATGCACATCATGATTTGCAGATCTTGTTTGTCTAAATAAAATAAAAAAACATGGATTGTTTTCCTTCCACTTCAAAATTATTTGCCACTATTTCTGTTGGTCTGTCACACAATGTTCCACTGAAATACATCAAAGCTTGTAGCTGTAATGTGAGTAAAATGTGAAAAAGTTCAAGGGGTGTGAATACATTTCCAATGCATTGTTACTGGCAAAAAACAAAATGTTTTGTTCAATGTTCTTTAACTATTTCTTTTTTTCTATTCGCTTTTCATAACCAATCATGTTGCTGACCTGTTAATCAATTAACCACATCTTTACATGTCCCAACTGCTTAAAAAGAAAACCAGATTGAGACTTTTGTGAATAGTAATTACAATAAAAAACAGAAACTCTGAGTTCCAGTTTTTTTAATCTTTTTTTCAAGTTTATATAACTCTGGTTTCTTACAAAGATGTTTTGGACGATCCAAACCTCCCTAAACTTCTTCGTTGTGTATTTTACCTGATGCACCGGATGGGGCACTGCTGTTGCCTCTTTCACATCTAATGAAATGTCCACAAATGGGCCCTTCAGCTCCTCCAGGTCCATCCCTGCAGCCTGTCGAAGCATGAAGAGACGAGTCAATCATTCTCAAGTACAGCAGAGCTGAAAGTACAACTAAAAGTCACACAGCGTCGACATTAATCTGGTCAAACATTGAGGGCAGTTATTTATTGAGCCAAAAATGCTCGACAGCGGATATATTTCTACATTCCTGTTGAGCGCAGAAGAGCAAAGTCTAAAGAGAAACTGCAGATTAAAGTTTCCTTTAAAGGTGTATAATCTCACAGAGAATAGCCGCAGTACATTAAAACGCTCCTCTGACGCTCCAGATGTAAGCATTAACACACATTGAGTGGCTTGCAGACACTTTAACAGCTTCATGGTTGAGATGAATATGTATCAAAGGCCTGCAGAGGCAGCAGTTGGCGGTGCTATGTACTCACAATGCTGAGCAGGGATGGGAGCAACAACAGATGCACCATGGGTGTCATTACCACAGGCTGCGAAGGAGGAGGAAGAGGAGGCGAGGTGGGAGAAAGGAGCAAGAAAAACAAAAGTGACAAAATCAGAACGGATTTCAAACAACAAAAAGCATCAAATCTCTTGTACCTCAGTGCTTCCCCAGGTTTCTGCATGTTTGTTGCTTAAAAATACTTTAATCTGTGTAAATGGCTGAGTTTAAATCACTTATTTAAACTCAGAAGCAAGTTACACATGACTTTAGTACAACTGAAGTTGCTGTTTTCAACTCTGGGGATTTTACACGAAGGTTGGCAAAGTTCAGCATCTTTTACATGTTTACAGGAAACTTCATTATAGTTACTGATGGTTCATTTAAGGCCTGGTTAACTGTTGAAATCCAAATTTAAGAGTCAAATCTTTTCGAATAAAGGGTTTCCATGATACAGGAAATAATCTGGGTTTATAACAAGAGCGCTTTGATTTAAATTTAGAGAAACTAAATTAATCAACTTTATAGGGACAAAATATTCTTAGGCGTAAACATGATGTTTGTTGTGCTGCATCATGGTTCTTGCAGTTTTGTTTATTACCTCATTGACAGCAACAAGTTACTGAATAAATAAACATCATCCTATGCATTTATATTTAAAAATGTTGACAGAAGAAGCAGTGAATTAACTACTAAATGTATCAAATTACTGATATATGTGGCCATATTTAAGCATTTCAGGTTATTTAAGACTCTGAAGAAACACATTTTATCTTCTATCTTCAGCACAATGAGTCACTGATTCACAAAGACATCGGCTACACCAAAAGGAAATTTGTCCTTGACTCTGCACGTGTGCGCACTAGGAGCTGAATGGGAGCTTTAAGTTCACAGAGACTCCACCTTCCTGGTGAATCAGCGACCTGCCCTGCAGGAGAAACTGAAAGCCAGCTGGTTTTCTGTCCTGTAAATCAGATCCTGCAGGGTTTAACTGTGACAGGCCGTTTAAAGATCCTTACAGAGTCAGCAGTACTATTTAAATACTGCTTGAATGGCTAAAATAAAGTTTAAATTTGTATATGTTTGGACCAGTGTGATGAGGAATGATCCATGTGGGATTAATTTTATTAAAAACAACCCAGTTTGACATGAACTTTGGCAGATTTACAGCATAAAAGCTCAGTTAAGATCACTTATTGTGGTAGATTTCTGCTTGAATAAATGCAAACAGAAATATATATGACTACAGAAACACAACTGATAAGAAACCTGAACAAAGTTAAAATTTAATTATAGAATGATTTTTTTAATATGAATATGATGGTAAAGCTCCTGGTCTGGGACTTGCAGGTGAAGTAGTCGAGAGAAGTCGACCCATTTAGTGAAGGTGACATTGACTCTTGCCTGATGACCTTTTCATTTCATAACACACTTAGTATCAGCACAACCACCAGAGACTCTTAAATTAAAAAAATCCTTGTTTTTGAACATTTTTCTGCTATTGAACATCAGATTTAATAAAATAATCATTGTCTGTTTATTGGTTCAATTTCACCTCACTGGTTACACCCTATGTATCTACATATATATATCTGGGTCAGTTTCATAAAAATCAAATAAGGAAGTGATTTGCTGTGAAGATTTAACCCTCTGAAACTGAAACTTATAATGGCAGCACAATACAAGGATTTCAGATTATCTCTTAAACCTTCAGCACAATGATTAAACAGTCTCTGTCAGTGCAAAATTCACCATTTATTATGATAAATACAACACTTTTATACATGCAGTAGCACATATAAGAAGCAACCTCGAAAGCAAATTAATAGGAGTTCATATTTGCTAACGCCTTGTTCTCGGCCTCTCCAAAGTCAAGTCAAGATCACAGTAATCTGGCAATAATCTGAAAACGCTTGACAAATGTACCAAATAATCTATGAAAGTCAAATCAAGCAGCTCTGTTTGCCTCTATTTACATCCTAAAGAAGTTCAGCTTCAGCAGGCCGAACCCTGACACAGAGAGCGAGGACAGAGACAGAAGTGACTTACCTTACAGCGGCGACCAAATGAGTCAAACCTCAGAGCGATCTGAACAGCTTCATCCCTCTGGTCAAACGTTAACCCGAGTGTTAACCATCATGTTTTATTGGATCTAATGATTGTCTAATCAGCCTGCCTGTATACGGAGCCGGCCAATGAGGGGGAGCTCACCTGCTTGACAGAGACAGAAAGAGCAGGACATTGACACATACAGAAGACAAACCCATTATCACCTGGTATTAGCTGTGAGCTTCACAGTTTGACTCAAACACAGGAAGATTTCTTCTGTTTTAATCAACAGGAAACAAAAGCAACCAATTCGTAGGCTAATCCTTTTGAAGGATTGGTAATTTTTAATCATCACATAGTTTGATTATGAATAAAAGTTTAAAACAGGACAAAACAATGTATGAAATACAGGAATTTCCTAAGCAGCTCAGAGATCTGTGTTTATCTTTCTAATTTCCCTTCAGACTTTGCCCTCTGGACCTCGGCCCTTTTTCTTGGGAGATTTTCCATTGGAGGCACAGCTGATAAGGAGCCGTGCGTTGAGACAAAGGGATGGACAGATTACTCTGACAGTCTGTTGCTTCATACGACTCTAAGAAGTCATCTGAAAGGTGCAGAAGTTCATGAAACTATTAGAAAGTTTGACCTCAAGCTCTCAACATCAGCTGCTCCAAGTCTTCCTGCTTACCGGAAGCATCAAATATCTGAAACATCCTGCAGCTGTGTGGAAATCTTTATTTTGTGTCTTGCAGCTCCAATGGGAGGTTTGACTTTAATTATCATGGGAATGAAAGCTTTATGTTTGGAATCACAACAGAAAGATTCATCTGAATTGTTGGTTGGATTAAATTTGAACAAATACCTTCTGCAAATTTACAGAAAGAAAATGAGTGGACAATATTATTGCAGATTTTCTCTACTCGTGTTTATAGAAACAGTCAAAAATATATACAAATACTCCAATAAATATTTGGTTAAGAAGCCCCCTTTTAGTTAAACTCCCCTGAAAAAGCTGACTTACTTATCCAAACCTCCAATTGCTTTCTTTTAAACCCAGCAAAACAAACACCTGAAGGCTTGATAAAAATTTGCAGCTACTCTTACGAACAAATCATTTCCCTTCTGGAGCCATCTTCATGGTCAGACATGAAAACACTGAGCTGTTTGGAGAATTCGAGTTTAGACTCCATCACCTAAAACATGAGACGAACAGTCAAGCACAGCAGTGGCAGCATTATGCTCTGATGCTAAATAGTTTAACTTTGACACAGTCTTGCTTTCTGATGCTAAACACTCAAAATTTGTTCTTGGATGGACAAAGCAGGCTAACATCAATTTACCAAAGCTCAAATCTAATGGGAATGATGCGGCCTCTGGTTCAAATCTGGAAACCATTTTGCCAAGAAGAGTGGATGTAGTTATGCTGCATGAAACCTGATCCCACCCTGAGCCGAGAGCTTTGCAAGATAAGCTAAGAAAACGGTGCGAATCCACAGAATCAGGCTGTGAGTGAATCCCTGTTTGATTGGCTCAATATTCAAACTGCAGTGTTGAAGGTTCAGCAGATGAAGCCATGGATTCAAATGGAAGTGACTCTGTTATGTAAAGGATTGGACTGCATGAACGCCAGCACGCTCACAGCCATCTGCTTGCTTTCCCTGAAATCCTCGTACGGATCGCACAGCAAATGCTACCTTGGCAACAGATTCTTCCAATTATTTTCCACCTTTGAGTCAAAGTTCAAGTTTAGAGTCAAAGCTTGAAGTTCAGCGTCGCTCTATGATCCGAATCCTGACCGGTTCATGAACTTTTTCCCTCCTTGAAATGACACCCACCGAGGGGACTGGTTCTGTTTCTTAGCCTTACTGTCACTGCCTGACTCATCCTTTATCAGCTCAGTTGTGTCGCGGTTAAAACCTACTGGTGTGAATCCTTTGTGTGCTAAAGATGAGTCATCCATGTTGATTTCTCATCAACAACGTTGAAAAGACACAAAAGGGGACCTGCTGTGCTTTCTTCCAAGCAATAACGTCACTTTATTTCTTCAAACAGTGATTCAAAGTAGCAAAAGACAATACAGCATAGACTTGCTCTTACAATTAGCGCATAAAACACTGCAGCATAAATAAAAACTAAACATTTAAGTATCACACAGGTCTTAAAAAATACATGTAAGGGAATTTTTAGTTATGTACGTAAATGAAAAAAAGCAGGAAGTGGAAAGAACTAAGAAAGAAAACAATAAAAATCACGTCATTTTCTTAGTTTCTTCTAAAAGTCATACTTATGTCCCATGACTTATGACATTACTGTGAACTGCAGTCCATTCAGACTGTCAACAGTTTGAGGCAGACCTTCGCCTCCACCTCCACCTGAACAGAGGGTGGAAGGTGAATGCCAACTCTGAGCTCGTCGGAGGCAGGAAATGTCCCTCCAGCTCCGTCCACGGCTGCTTTTCTGCAGCCTTTAGCCCGTCTCATTTGCTCAGGTGTTTCCCCACCTGCATTCAGGTTCGGTCTACAGCACTGACAGATTGTGGCAGGACTTGGATTTGAGCCAGAACGCCATGCTGGGATTGTTCTTCGCCACCACCTTGTCAAGGAAACGCTTGGCCCTGACTGGAAGGCTCTCTCTGCGTTTGTCGCAGTGAACGCGCCTGCGACGTCTGCTGTCGTCTTTGGAGTCTCGTCGCAGGCGCAGCTGTCTCACGATGCCGTAGAAAGCCTCCCAGACGTTGTGCTGCATGGCTGCCGAGGTCTCGATGAACTTGCAGTCAAACACCGCGGCAGAAGCACGGGCCTCTGGAAGAACAACAAAATTATTCACTCAAAAACCTTCAAATGTTTTTGAACTTCTAAAAATCACAACCACACAAATGTTGACGAATTTTATCTGGTAGATGAGCAAAAATTTTCAAGTGTAATAATTGTAACTCCGGTTGACTCTGACCCAGTATCCTGCCTTTTGGTGCCTTCAACATGTTTTCTGACCTTCATGATTGACCTTAACTCAATCAACTCACCACACATCACATCTGACAAGTAAAGAACAATCTGTCATGCACCTTTTCCCAAGAAGTTTTAACTCCACAGCTTGAGGGAAACGACACAGGGACACAACTTTGTAAATCCGGCCCTGCACACAGGTCTTCTCATGACTTTCTTACTTCCTTATCTTTCATTAAGGCCAGATTTGTAGAGTGAGTGACTCATAGTCAACATTTGGAAATAATTTCCATTCACTTCACACTTATGTGCAACATTTTGCCAGTCCATCACATAAAATTCCGTCAAAAATACTTAGAATTGTGCAACAGGTACAAAAAAAATTTCAAGAGTAAAACTCAATTTTCCAGTGTCTTCTTACCGCTTGTCGACACTTCTCTCCGCCTCACCAGGTCACACTTGTTCCCCACCAGGATTATGGGTGTGTGCCGGGCAGGACGAAAGCGACGTAGGATTATCCGGAGCTCTGAAGCTCGCAGGAAAGATGCCCGGTCAGTGATGGAGTACAACAGCAGGTAGGCGTCACCTATCTGCATGAAGCGCTCCTGGGTCCACTCATCACCTTTCTGCAAAGATTACAAAGAGTTCAAATCTGAAACCCTAAAAACCCATCTGATAGAGTTTCCTTTAAACCATAATCAATGGAACATTGACCAACATGTATATTGCTGTTTTTGATGATGGATCTCAATAAATTGTAATGTTGGTTCTCAAACTGTGTGATGTATTTAAAGCACTTTGAACTGCCTTGTTGCTGATATGTGCTGTACAAATAAACTTGACTGATTAAATGAAAGGTAGTGAGTGCAGTGCGGGATCCAGGCTGAAATGTGGCCAACATATCTCACCTCTGCATCCCAGGTATCCAACAGGAGTATAGTCGCAGTCTCTCCATCAACTTCAATTTCCCTTTCAGACACTTCATCTGGAAATAAACATGAATTTTAAGTTTTATTCTAATAAAAAAGTACCCTATTAGTAGTTCAATTATTAATATCTTTTAAAAGTTTGAATTGCTGTAGTAACTTAGACATGCCATACCTCCACACAGCTCGCAGTCGTCGCTGTCCATGCTGTCCGCCGCGCCGGCGAAGATGCTGGCGAACGCCGTCTTTCCGACGCCGCTGGCCCCCAGCAGCACCACCCTGTACGGGCTCCCGGGCTCCACCGAGCCCCCGGCGGAGTCAACGGAGATAACCGAATCCGACGACGACCAGCTCCCGCGGCTTCCGTCCGACTCGCCAGCGGAACTGGCGCAGGACTTGGAGCGGGAGATGCACGCAGGGACCCGGGCAAGGAGTCCGTCCGGGAGGAGGTGGCTGCCCGGGTCGCAGATGCTCCAGCGGTGGAGCTCCGTCTGGAGGCGGAGGCTGTGCCGCCGCACACTGGAGAGCATGGTGGTGGTTTAGGGTGAAGCGGTGAAACCTCTGAATGGCGTTTAAACTAATGTTTTCGGGGAAAACACACCCAAAAGTAAGTCTTTACTGGGTATGACATTAGCAGTGTTTCTTCATCAGGTTTCTTTGGCTGAGGTGAAGTAAGTTGTGCATCGCCCAATTTTGGTAAATCCCGGAGCGCTCGTCCAGCTGGTGTGTCGTTTCTGTGTCCTCTGCCTCCTGTCTCAGTAATCTGCGGCTCTGTGCTCTGCTGGGGTTTCCCTGCAGGCTTTATATAGGGGGCGTACTGTTTTGATTCACGTCCACATGGCAGAGAGAGGAGCTTCATCTGTGTTAGTTTTCGTCCCCAAAAAGAGATTGAGGAATCTAAGCCGTCAACAATCCAGTTCTGCAGAGATTACAACTATTTCACGTTTAAAGGTTATTCAGTTGTAAGTGCAGGTTGGCGTGTTAAACTTTTTACTGTTAAAATGTACTTTTCCACATTCAGATGGAACAAATTGTTGTTTAATTGGCTGTTATACAATGTTCAGAACTACAAAGTAATATTAATGTATTAGATCACAACCTCTGCATCCACATCAGGAAAAATTAAGCTCTTATTTCAGACTCTCTAATACTCCACTAAAACTTTCTACTTATGGAAATATCTCTACTTGGTTAAACAACCAGAAAGATGAACAAAGAAATGGATTTTTGGACGTATGGATGGTTTGTTAGATGGCCAAACACGAATAGATTGATGAACAATGTGATGGAGAGATGGATGGATGGACAAATGGATGGATGAACGAACGGATGGATTGCCGAAATGATGGATGCATGAGTTAATACACAAATGGATTGATGGATACACGGCACTATTGACTGGATGTATAAATTCACAGACATCATGGATACATTAATAGCTTCCAGATATTATATCTGGAAGCTATTAATGTTTGTCTACCTTCCAGGTAGACAGTCCTAGAGGACTAGACCTTTTAAATAGTTTTTAATTTCCTATTCTGACCCCGTAGAAACAATCTTTCATCTTTCTGCTATATGATTGTATGCACAGCAGAATAGCAGTGAAGCTTGATTTTATTTGATAAAAAAAAGCCTCTGTAGTTACTACAGCTGCACAGGGTTGTGACTACGTGTTAGTAGGCCACTAAATTGTCACTAAAAAATTGACTTTTTTAGTGATTGAAATCATACTAAAACAGATGACCATAAAAATGTTTTACTGGATGCCATGAACATTACAAAAATAAGTTGCGAATTCGTTTGTTTTTTACACATATTGAGTCTTTCTCATTTAAATACAGGCTGGCTATAGAAAGTTGTGCAGCACAAATTGAGCTATTTTCTCCACTGCTGTGATTTGTATGAATGTCCTTGTTAAAAGCAGAAAGGAGGCAGACAAAGAAAAGTCCTTGCGTTACTCATCTGCTCTTTTCTTTTCTGAAAAACAGTCGACATCTTGTCAAACATCGCTATTATAAATTGTCTTCTTTCTCTGCATGATTGAATAAAAATGTCAAACAAACAAAAAAACACACATTGGGCTGTTCTCTTCTAGTCGTTTCCTACACTTTGTTTACCCTGCAGACATTTTGACAGCTACTGTGACAGAAGTAAAAGAATATTCTCTGAGCATCTGTGAGGCAGTAAAATCATGAGCTCTGTTCTGCCCAGCAGCTCAGCGGCCATCTGACTGCAGACGGCACGTGTCGGAAAGAGGACGACAAGCAGAGGATTACCTGGCTTGGAGGGAAAAAATAAATAAATAAAGCAAAGTGGATGAACAGATTATCGATCATTAAAATCTTGAGCACAAAAAATCCATGCGCTGAACAACCCAGAGATGTTAGAGAAGTAACTAAGTGTGCTTTACAGTTCCTGCACAAAGTCCCTTCACAGTTTACAGAGAGACTGGGGCGTCAATAGTTGTTGATGATTTGTTTCCCTTCACATTAAATGCTCATTTTACTTCTTCCAGTCTGAAGTTAGTAGCAGTAAAAATTTATTTTAAGGATTTCCACTTATTTTTGGAAGGGGTCCAGAAACTTCAAGCATATTTTTAGCAAGCCCACCATGTTGCTGTTAAGTCATTTTTCTAATTAAATTTGCTCATTCAGATGTAATGCAGCTAAGAATTATAAATGAAGATGTCTTTAAATTAAAATAATGCAATTTTTTTTTATTTGGATTAATTCACCAGTTTAAAAAAAGAAACGAAAATGAGCCCAGAGAATCTTAACTCGGATATTAAAACCCGAACCTCCTGCTGCTATTTAACAAATAAAACTAATGAACTTCAATTAGCCTCTATGCTGATATCTTCTGAAATGCTTGGAGCATTTGTGCAGAGATAACTCTTAATTATCGGATCACTTACAGATCAGAAAGTGCACATCGCTGCTCTGATCTGCTGTAAAGTTCAGTGTAGGAGTTCATGATCGCTGCTCAGCTTCCAACTCCTGGCAGATAATTTACAGACATTACAACACAGATTAACAAAGGAACAATAAATTATTTGCAAATCCTACTTTTTCCTTAGCGTTCTCTTTACTCAAGCATAAAGCTGAGATGTTTTACAATTTTAAAAAGTTCGTTTACAGAATCAAAAGTGGGTTTTTTTTTTAAACAAATCTGCAGGAGAATTAACATTTTAACACATTTTAAAGTTCTTTTTTCTTTTTTTTTTTACTTATTACTGGTTTAAAAAATAATTAGGACTCATTCAGAATAAATACAAACTCAACATCACAGAGTAGCTCCTAGTTAAAGATGATTTTCCCGCCTGAGCAGCACCGGTTCTACGGTGAGGAACGACAAGGTCCCGATGGTGACGGACACGAGGTGTGGCTCCAAACTGATAACAAAGTTTGATATCAAAGAATCAGGCTTCAAACACGGCAGCTGATTTATTATGTGGGGAACCATTTGCTGCAGCTTATCTTCGTTCGATACTATCGAGCATTTCACTCAGATCTACTGGCTGTCACATAATTTATAACAATAAGCTGCGTTTGAATCAAGCAGTCAGTATTTTGTGAATGATGTCAACATCAGCTCATAAACATGTGATCGTCATTTTCAAAAACGCACAAGAAAAGCAGCAGCAATCTGTTGATGGGGAGGATTGTTACAAAAATTGTGGGATTATTATTATTTTTTTTCCACTGTTGTTTTTCTGAGACTTATGGACGGGGCTGCGGCCTCGTCTGTGTGACCTGCTGCTGTGTATTACAGCTCTGATCTGATCTGCCTGACAGATGACCAGACTACATTAAAATCCCCGTTAAGTGCTGGAGGGGAACCAGGATCGGCGGGAGGGAGGCAGGGAGGACGGGACGCTCAGGCCAGCTGCAGACAGCAGGGGGATGTTGATGGATGCATGCTGAAAGAGAGTTGACCTCTTTCTTTCTACTCTTTCAGAAACGCACGAGGCCACAGTCACCACCGCGAACAAACAGCCTGGTCCTCACCTCTCTCTAAACTTTATACATTTCAATAGATGTAAATCACATATATAACGACCACACCAAAGCTTTGTTTTAAAGTATTAAAGTTTGCTGATATAGTAAAATTTACGACTGCACGAATAGCATACAAAGCAAAAAATAAAAAGTTGTGTATCTCTGTGCAATAGTTTGCCAGAACATCTTAAGTAATAATAAAACAGTTTAAAAGGAAATTAAATGATTGAAAGCTACACAGTGACATGAATATAACCTTCATAATGGTGATTTACTTCATTTTTAATCTTCTCTTGTTTGGACTTAATTGTTGGTCCTGTGTATTCTGTTAATTTTTGTAACACTAAAGCTACAAAGAGATTATATTATTTATTTGTAATAAACATGTAAGGCATGTGTAAAGCTTCAGTTTATACAAGACTTATGAACATTTCTATTTGACTTTGTTTCGCAGATATTTTGTGTGTCTGTGTGTTTTACATAGAATAAACTAAAACAAAATGCTCGTCTTTTTAATTGTGACGTAATTTTCTTCATCCAGACTTAAAGGTGAATAAGTGCTTCATTGAAATGTGACTTTTCCTTCTGTCACAGGGGTGTTTTTCTCAGAACTGGTTAATTTATAATCAACCAATAGTCCGCCTCTTGCTGCCAAAGTTACAAACATCTGGTTCAACCTCATTAGTAAGGTCACGTTTTTGCCTCTAGTTTGACCCTAAAATGCTATTTTTTTTCTACTTTTTTTCACATTGCTCTCTGTTCAGGTGCAAACTCTGGTGTTTATTCAACCAAAACTTTTTAGTATGTTTTAATACAGAGCTCTAATACACAATGTGAATATGCTAGAAGCTGCAGTGTTTGTTTCAAGGTTTGTTATTTTGTGATTTATGGCAATGTGTGATTAAATCAATACTATGTGGTGTGGACTTTATTTAATTAAATTTTTAAATTTAAACATATTTATGGAAGACATCTCAATATCAAATATGGGCAGAATTAATAGTTGAGTGGATGGAGGAACAATTTTTGGGATGGATAAAAGGAAAGAAGTTTGAAAACATAAATATCCTCCATTGTCTTTTTTGTCTATGAATATAGACAAAAACAATGTTTTTTTTGTCTATATTCATCCAAAAATGGAAAATAATGTAATCAAAGCCTATATTTTTCCAAAATGAGCTGGAATACTTCCTTATTTTGCTGAAAATGATCTTTTCAAATCAAACCTCTAATGAATGTTTATTATTCCTGTTTATTCATGTCACATTTCAATAGCAGAACATCATAATATTTTCTGTTTTCTTGTTTTGATCTTAAACAAGAAGAAACAGGATCCTCTAATTTAAGAACATTTAAGTTCAAAATGTTACTTTAACTTCAGATTTTATTACTTCTCTCTTCAAAGCTTTAAACTATCCAGGTTCAGATCAGTGGAGAAGAGCAAATAATTATTAAAGGGTGAGAGAAGGGTAATCAATATCTGTTGGATTCCAATTTCAATCACAGAGGACAGTCTGCTTTTATTACCAGGGTGAAATATTAGATATTAATCCCAGTGGACCAGGAAAAACTGGGTTCTTGGTCAACAATCAACAAATTATTCCCCATCAGCTGCAGTGCGTCTCATTTAAAAGCCACCAAACCTGGAGTTTACATTCACGCTGCCTGTTCCTAGATTAATAATGAATACCAAGTACGACAGTGGTGTCCAAATATTTTTTTTCTAATTATAATAGCAAAAACTATTTTGTCTTATTTTTACCAGCTAAAAAAAACAAACTGAATACACAATAGTTTAATGAAATTAGCAAAGCAGTCAGATTTCTGTAGATTTCTAGATTTAAAACAAAAGTGGATCTGTCACGATAAATATGTGCTGGACGATAAATTGTCCCAGTAATTACTGTGGTAAACGATAATATTGTTGCTTTGAGATAATTTTTATATTGACAATGAAATTATAGCGCAAATTAAAAAACCTCTCATAGACCAATGAACTCTAATTTTCTTACAAGAACGCCTAGCGCAATATTTTAAACATCCAAAATAAAGCACAACAACCAAAGATAACATATAAAATTAAAATTAAAATCACACACAACAGAATTGCCCTTCAAGAAATATTAATCATCAGAATGGAAACTATTGAGCCAACTTTAATTGATTTTGCAATTACTTGCTTATTGCGACAGGATTAGTTGCAGGTTTTCCAGATTTAAAAAAAGACCATATTCTATATATTTTAACTTTTTTCTTTGTCTTTTTATCAACAAGAGCAGGATATGGCTCACTCCATTTATTTTTGATATGTTAAAGACCGTGCCCAAGTCTGCATTTTAGTAAAACTGATTAACTAATCTAAATAAATTTAAAGTAAAAATCAGGATCAACACTATTACATTGTCCATTATAAGATTTTAATTGTATCTTTTTAGAATAACTTGACATCAGTGAAAATTTCAGCCCTCATCACACATGGAGTAAACTTCCAGTCTGTCTCCATCAGCAGCTGTGAGCCTCTCCACACATCCAGATGTAAGTCATTCATTCGTTCACTCCATGCTGCCGCTCTCTGATCCGTCGAGCTGCAGTCTGGATTACGGGGGGGATTGGCAGCACAACAACGCGGGGCTTTACACGGATACATGCACCCAGCAGAATATGACCTCTGTGCCCGTCAGACGCAGATGCAGATCAATATCCTGCTTCAGCGAGGGATGATCATCTATTGGGCACGTGTCCGATAACAATGCCGCCAAAAAGCAGCCGTCCTCCGGCAGCAAGCGGCGACTTGTGCTAGTAAAGCCGAGCAAGGCCAGCAGCTTAGAGGAAGTTGCTTGGCGATGGTTGCTAGGCCACCAAACACTTCTGACTCAAGTAGATGCGTTGATCTGAAAGCCTTGAATCTAATCAATAAGAAACTTTTGTTCAGATTTATATGGAAACTTGGGAGACAAACTTGAATCCTTTTGAGATTTCAAGTGGCAGCAGATCGTGCTTCACATTTACACTTCTAACCACTTTCCTGACGAGACGTTTTAGATTTAAACCTCATTCATTTGAGCAGAGCAGGAGAACTATCACAGCTGAAATATAATCCATTTAAACGACTTTAGTGATGAACTGAAACCACAATGACCCGAAACGCTAAAACTAATTGTGAATGCAGTACTTTAGTCTTCTCTGACATTTTAAAGAAATCTTTTTAACTTTAAAAATAAAATTGTTTTTTTAAACATTATCATAATGTGCTTGTTTATTTATTGCTAATGCATTTTGTTTAGTTAACATGTCATCATTTTCTCCTGACCTATTACACAAAATAAAATAAAATGAAATGGTTATTTTTTATCTTCATCAGAAAACCACAAAATATCATGACAAAACTTTAAGTCCACTCCTAGATTAGGCTAGTCAGACTTATTGCATTTAATTGGTGAATCTCTGATAATAACCCTCATCAAAACATTGCTGGCTCTCTTTACTGCTTTTGCACAGGAAACAATAAAATGTACTCATGTGTAACGTCTAAGTCATAAAGGAAATTTCTTGCCAGGTTGCCGCAAAGAAGCAGAGAAAACCTCAACAAATCCCCTGACAGGTCACACATAAAGTGTCATATCCATAAAGGAAAAGTGTAACATTCCAGAGACCCGTTTATTATAAAACCTGTTGCCTAACTAAACACACACAGAGTCGACCGTCATGCAAATGATAACTAGCACCTCTGCGTGGAGATTTTTATTGTCCCGCAGATAGTTTAATTTGACATACCCCAACATACATAATGGTACGAGTCTCCAGGGTGCGTGCACCCCTACACACCGACACACTGCGTGCTGTAACTCCCACGCAGCAGCTTTGTGTTGAAGGGCATGAACAGAGCAGCGTTATCCAAAATAACAGACTGAACAGAATGCATGATGGCACACATTTAAAGCACAGCAGATCCACTCCATGCTAATGTGTGTGATCATTGCATAACGAGGAGAAAAACAATTCAAGTGGAGTTCACTGCCCTTAGTTTCCAGATGACACACTTCAGAAATATAAACTAACTCTCTATACCACCTGCAGATATGTAAACCATAAACCTTAGCAGAGACGCTGTAAATATTCCTCTAGATGGAGAGAAGGAAATGTCGCTTGCATCTTATCTTAAGATGTGATATAAAACTTGCCTTGCATACAAACCCTGCTGCAGACACACCCTTTTATTATTCTTTGTCCTAAGAAAGAAATGTTCTCTCATGAACAATTTTTATGGAATTTCATTTATTTTAGAAATTATTAGAGTCAGTTAAGGTCATTTAAGACACATTAGAAGTCTATACAGTAAATAAAACACTGCTGGAAGCTGTAATACAGATACAGTGTGTGTGTAAATGTGTGTGTGGACAGGTCACTGTTCGCTGGGTGTGTGGGAGATGGTGGTCTGGAAGGCGAAGGTGATGTGGCTTCGTGCGTGATCGAGGTAAGGGTCTGAGAAGGTGTGTGTGTCACCGGAGAAGTGTCTCCACTGCATGAGCTCCGACATGCTGAGATGCTTCTGTGCCGCCCCCCTGCGGTCACCCTGACGACCGAGCTGGCACGGCCTGTCAGAAACATGCTCCACCTCCTCCACCTCCACGTCTGAGGAAGGAGAGATAAGTGAGGGAACCCGTTGAGAAAGCTGGGAGCTTACAGATCCCAGAAGTATTCATACACCTGGAACGATTCCACATTTGTTACAATCACAAAGTTAAAGGGTTTCATTTGGATTCTTTGGTAAAAACCAATACAATGTAGTAAAGGATGGAGAGTCAATACAGGGAGATAAAGATCTTAAAAGTGTGGCACGTGGGTCACACTTTGACTGGGTCATTCTAACGTTTGAATATGCTGTGATCTAAACCAGGGACTCCTTCTGCAAACCTGCAGACAATTCTACAAAATATTTAAAGAAACATAAATATTAGGATGTTTTTTCCTAACTTTTAGTCACTATTTAATAATTCTTACTCTGCCTCACATGTTCTGATTTTAGTTGGTGACGAGCAGGGCGGCTGGACGGTTCTTTTGTCCGTTTTCTTGTCAGAAACTTGTCTGTTTTCCATTCGCTATGCTACCTCTAGCAGCAAAGCAACTTGAATTTGACTGGCAGCTATTTAGAAAGATGAGCACAGCATACAACGTCTCAATAAATTATTTTAACTTCTATTTTATGACAATGATTAGAGAACAGATTAAATTTTGTGATTTAATTATTAAAAAAAATAAATAAATAAAAACATATTAAATTCAACTTTTTTTATCATCTTCCCTCCAGCTTTCTGAGGCCTCTCTGGCGACATCATATTTTATTATTTAAGAAAAAGACAGGCAGCTAAGCAAACCTAATACTGGCAATTTAAGTTACAGAATTTTATGCACAAACTTATTTTTGCTTAAATATAAACTGATAGAATTTTTCTTATAATAAATAAATATTTTATTTGCTTCTTTTTTCATATGTTAAACAGAATCTCCAGATCGTTTGAATAGCAAAATCGGTTTCTAAATTAAAAGCCACATATCTTCCTTTCACATCTTAATTGGGAGCTACTTTGCATCAAATCTGAATGAAATACTTGGAATTTCATAGCTGTAACATCAAAAGTTTAAAGAGGTATGAATATTTTTGTTCAGAACTGTAACTGCTGTCATAAATAGTTTTAAGTTGGGCGTACCGTTGGCCGAGCCGTCCATGCAGCAGCTGCAGCTCAGCAGGTCATGGGTCAAACACGGCGTGTCCGTCAGGCTGAAAAGATCTCGCAGCTCGCTGGTGGAGAAGCTTGTGTGTTCTGCTGCTTTCCCCAAGTCAACCACAGTCCCTGACAGCCCCTGTTTGGACACCTGTCTCTGAAATATACGCTCCTCAATAGTGCCTGGGAGGAAATCAGACAGACTTGCATGTGAAACTTCACATCAGTGAGGGTTTTAACAAATATTCTGCCTGATTGGAAGCATTGTTTTTTCCTTGCCTGCAGTGAGGAGACGGTAAATGTGCACCGTCTTTTTCTGTCCATCTCTCCATACCCGAGCCATGGCCTACAGAGAAAAATTAGAGGATACAACTGAGAGCAGAGCGCCACCTGGTGGATATAAATACGCTTCACTGTTAACTGTGAATTATTGGTTGAGATCATCTCCTCGTTATTAAAAAATCCTGAAACTAACGTCACAAAACCACGCAGACTAACAAGTGATTTGCTAATCAGACACTTATGCATAAAGGAGAACTTAAATTAAACTTTACCTGTGCTCTGACTTTGAAGGTATTAAAAGCAAAGTGTATTTAAATAACCATCAATTAATTTAGTAATCAATTAATTGTTAATTAGCGAATACAAACTCTAAAAAAAGGCATTGGCTGAAAGAACAACATACTCAGAGAGGTAATTAAGTAAAAAATGTACAACGAATATTTACAGTTTGCAGTTAAGATGAAAAGAAAAAAAAACAAACTTGCTTGTAAATACTTTCTACCCAAAACTCCTCAAGTGGCATAGTTTTAGCTTCACCTGGTTCAAATTCTGTAAAAAAAAAAATCTATTAAGCACCTTTTCTGTACAATTATTAATTGATTTATCTAGAAAATAATCAACAGATCAGCCCTACACTGTATTGATAAGTCAAGCAGAAAGAGCAGAGCTTTTCACCTGTTCATGTTAAGGTGTTTTTATTCACCACAGATGCATCATTTGCTATTAATTATAAAGAATTCAGTAAAGGAATCCTTTAATGTTGCACCTAAGGCAGTAAAACGTTTATTTTCTGATTTAAATTATAAAATATGCAGAATATAGCAATTCTTTATACGATTAATTGATTAATTGTCGGAATAGTTGGTAGATTAATCAATAACTAAAATAATTGTCATTTGCCCTGCTCTTATGTAAGGTCAGAGAAAATTGCTGTTTTTACAAACTGACTTACTGTCAGCTTTCAGAAATACTTTAATAAAACAAGCAAAATCATTTGTTTTATTAAGAAACTGGATACAAAACACTAAAATCAGAGTTAAGCTGTTGGATTGTTTTGCACATCTATGACTGAATCTCACCTGGATGTCATTGGCGGGGTTCCAGTCGATGTCGTACAGCACCAGGTGCGACGCTCCAATCAGATTCAGTCCCACACCGCCTGCTTTGGAGCTCAGCAGAAACAGGAAGCTCTGAGAGTAGGGGCTGTTGAAGGCGTCGACCAGCCGCTGCCGCTGGCTCATGGGCGTCTGACCATCGAGCCGGCAGAACGTGTAGCCGGAACGAACACACAGGTCCTGAAGCAAGTCCAAAGTCTGAGTGTAGTTTGACACCAGGACCACCCTGCAGGAACAAGCTGCGTTAGTAAGCAGTGAGGATGTTCAGGTAACAGATAAACTATGGCTGGGCGATATGATGTAAAAATAAAACTGGATTTTTTCTCTTTTTTTCATACCAGATCCTATTGTACCCGATTAAATTTTTCTCACTTCTTTTTCTTAAAAAAAAATACAAATGACAGAAAATATTTTCAAAAAGTGGTTTTGTTTGAAACATTCAAAACTGCACAAGATGCTCAACATTTCTCATTTTTATTTTTGGTTTGGTGAAGTTATTCTCATAAAATTTCTACTTCATTCTCATAACATTACAACTAAATTCTGGTAATTTTATGACTTTTTTCTCAAATTATTTTGACTCTATTTGTCGTATGGCTTTATTCTTGTAATACTATGACCCTACAGCCATAATTTATAAAAGAGAAACTTGATTTTAATTCAAAGTAAAAATAAAAAGAAGCTGTAAAAAAAAACAAAAAAAACGCTCGTCAAACAAGATGGCAGCCTTGGGCACATTGATATCTCTGTTTTTTGAAACTCAAGAGGTGCAAAAAACAACACATTTTCTAAAACTTCAATTAATCGATAAAATTCATTTATCGCCCAGCCATAAGATAAACCTACACACACCGGTCTGAAGGGCTGAGCTGTCTGATGGCACTCAGCAGGTCGGACAGAACTAAAAGTTTCCCGGAGTCAGCGGTGTCGAATCCTGCTGAACAATAGGATTCTGGGAAGAGATCTGCAAGTCCCTCGTACAAAGAGCTCTCCACAGATCCGCGCTCTGTTCTCTCCTGCAAGAACAGCAACACTATTCAGCCAAATTTCCTGATATGAAACACACAGAGCTGAGAGTTAAAATGTAACCTTGACGGTGTCGTGGAGCAAGCCAGGATGGTTGCAGAGCTTCTTCACTGCAGTGATGCAGGCCAGGTGTGCGCTGCCTTGTGTGAAGCCCTGCAGGCAGGCTCTGAAGACGCGGTGGCAGAGCAGGTGCTTGTACAGCTTCTGCTGCAGCGGCGACGGCATGCAGAACAAGGTCCAGTCCAGACGAGGCGGCAAGTAGCGGTTGATGATCTCCTGCGTCCGCCGCAGGATGAACATGCCGGTGAGACGAGAGAGTTCAGCAGCGCGCTCTTCCCCCAAAACTCTCTCGTCCTGCGGAGGCAGGCAGAAAACGCAACTTAAAACTTTTAAAGACTTCAGAAACCTGCAGACCTGATGTGGTGACGGAGCAACTCATTCATCCTCTAAATAAAAATCCCACAATTTGGAGCAACTTATTTTTATAAATTCAGATATTGGTCAGTTAAACGATGGGATAGGGAATAAAGCCTGGAAACACAGATATATTCTGGCCTTTTTCCATCCTTTGCAGACTGTGTAGGAACTGCGCAGTAAGGAGTGGTGGTTAAAGTCAGAAAGGACTTTCTGCATTACCTCAGAGCAGGACGGCTGTCTGGAGTGTAGAATTGGTTCTTCATAAACTTTTCTATAAGCAGTGGTCGAACCAAGAATTCCCGGGTTCACAAACTCTATGATGGCATAGAACTCCTGCAGGTCATTTTGGACTGGGGTCCCTTAAAAATGACAAAAAACATAGTTCAGATCACTAACCCAGAAGTTTGTCTCTTTAGAAAGTCTTTATTAAGACGATTCAAGCAGTTGTGCACCTGTGAGTATGACTCTGCGATGACAGCTGAGGCTGCTGAGGGCAGAGGACGTTTTGATGCTGCTGTTCTTCAGTCTGTGACCCTCATCGCAAATTATGAGACCAAACTCCACTTTCTGGATCTGAAAAAAAAAAAGGTGAACCACAGACAGCTGTCAGTATGCGAGAAAGTACGCAAATTAAATTAGAAAAACATGATTTGATCATTCTTGTAAACGATCATTTACAAGAATTAAAAGGCACCAGAAAGGTAACAATTAAAGAAAACCATTCCAACTTATTTCAGAGAGTTGCATTTCTCGTTTATTACACAACAGAACCAACAAATTTGTTAAGGTTATATAAGATGAATGTTTAGCAGTGTGACAGGAGATGAATGTACTGTACCGGCTCCAGGCACCGCAGCAGCATCTCATAGCTGATCACCAGAACGCTGTGGAGAGGGGAGGATAAAAACTCCTCTATCCTGTGGTCCTAAACAGAAAACATCATCACTAAATGTTAGTGGTTTAAACCATGAAACCAAGAACAAACAACAGATGATTATTGAGTAAATTCAATCAAATTCAACTGAATCTGCTCTTCAATCCATTACCAAACTTGGTCTTTTTAAATCAAAGCTGTCATTCCAGCAGGATTTTACTATGTAAATATATGGTGACATTTCTGCTTTTATTTAGTTTGTTCTGTGTTGCCTTTCTTTTATTTACTTGTTGCTGTGTCTTTTATGTTTTATGCTCATTGTAAAAGCGCCCCGACCTTGAGTTTATTTAAAACAAGGCTAAAAACCTTCTTATTTGAAGCTGCATATCATTAGGTTTCTGGTTGTGCTAATTCACTATATTTGAAATTTTGATGTTTATGGTGCTTTCTCTATTTTTAATCAGCATGATCTTTTTTTTTTTTGTTTTTTGTTCTCTTGTACAAGCACTTTGAGTTGTCTTTGACTGAAAGGTGCTATATAAATAAAGTTGCCTTGCCTTGCCT